>QCXZ01000001.1:30477068-30685946 GCA_025024175.1 Rhyzopertha dominica | reverse complement strand
CTTGGGGGTTTAAATTCGCCCCTAAAAACCGAAAAAAGTATATTCGGGAACGACACATAGTAGCATTTTAATATTCGAACTGTGTCTTTTAAGTTAGTCAGTAGTCATCTCTCAAAAGGGCATCATCTCTATTTGGGATCTTGGGGGTTAAATTCGCCCCTAAATACCGAAAAAAATTATATCTCGGGAACGACACATAGTAGCATTTCATATTCGAACTGTGTCTTTTAAGTTAGGTCAGTAGTCATCTCTCAAAAGGGCATCATCTCTGTTTGGGATCTTGGGGTTAAATTCGCCCCTAAAGACCAAAAAAATCATATCTCGGGAACGACACATAGTAGCATTTTCATATTCGAACTCTGTCTTTTAAGTTAGGTCAGTAGTCATCTCTCAAAAGGGCATTATCTCTATTTGGGATATTGGGGGTTAAATTCGCCACTAATGACCGAAAAAAATTATATCTCGGGAACGACACAAAGTAGCATTTTCATATTCGAACTGTGTCTTTTAAGTTAGGTCAGTAGTCATCTCTCAAAGGGCATCATCTCTATTTGATCTTGGGGTTAAATTCGCCCTAAAAACCGAAAAAAATCAAATCCGGGAACGACACATAGTAGCATTTTCATATTCGAACTCTGTCTTTAGGTTAGTCAGTAGTCACTCTCAAAAGGGCATTATCTATATTTGGATCTGGGGGTTAAATTCCGCCCCTAAAGACCGAAAAAATATATCTCGGCGGAACGACACATAGTAGCATATTTCATATTCCGAACTGTGTCTTTTAAGTTAGTCAGTAGTCATCTCAAAAGGGCATCATCTCTATTTGGGATCTTGGGGGTTAAATTCGCCCCTAAAACCGAAAAAATTATATCATCGGGAACGACACATAGTAGCATATTCATATTCGAAACTGTGCCTTTTAAGTTAGGTCAGTAGTCATCGCTCAAAAGGGCATCGTCTTCTATTTGGGATCTTGGGGGTTAAATTCGCCTCTAAAGACCGAAAAAAAATCATATCTCGGGAACGACACATAGTAGCATTTTCGTATTCACATGGTGTCTTTTAAGTTAGGTCAGTAGTCATCTCTCAAAAGGGCATCATCTCCATTTGGGATCTTGGGGGGTTAAATTCGCCCCTAAAGACCGAAGAAAAGCATATCTCGGTAACGCACACATAGTAGCATTTTCATATTCACACGTTGTCTTTTAAGTTAGTTCAGTAGTTATTCCTCAAACGTGCATCATCTCTATTTGGGATCTTGGGGGTTAAATTCGCCCCTAAAAACCGAAAAAAATTATATCTCTGGAACGACACATAGTAGCATTTTCATATTTCGAACTCTGCCTTTTAAGTTAGGTCAGGAGTRATCTCTCAAAAGGGCATCATCTCTATTTGGGATTTTGGGGGTTAATGTCGCCCCTAAAGGCCGAAAAAAATTATATCTCTGGAACGACACAGTAGCATTTTCATATTCAAAGTATGTCTTTTAAGATAGGTCAGTAGTCATCTCTCAAAAGGGTATCATCTCTATTTGGGATCTTGGGGGTTAAATTCGCCCCTAAAGACCGAAAAAAATTATATCTCGGGAACGACACATAGTAGCATTTTCATATTCGAACTGTGTCTTTTAAGTTAAGTCAGTAGTCATCTCTCAAAAGGGCATCATCTCTGTTTGTGATCTTGGGGGTTAAATAGCCCCTAAAACCGAAAAAAATTATATCTCGGGAACGACACATAGTAGCATATTCATATTCGAACTGTGCCTTTTAAGTTAGGTCAGTAGTCATCGCTCAAAAGGGCATCGTCTCTATTTGGGATCTTGGGGGTTAAATTCGCTCCTAAAGACCGAAAAAAATCATATCTCGCGAACGACACATAGTAGCATTTTCGTATTCACATGGTGTCTTTTAAGTTAGGTCAGTAGTCATCTCTCAAAAGGGCATCATCTCCATTTGGGATCTTGGGGGTTAAATTCGCCCCTAAAGACCGAAGAAAAGCATATCTCGGTAACGACACATAGTAGCATTTTCATATTCACACGTTGTCTTTTAAGTTAGTTCAGTAGTTATTCCTCAATAGTGCATCATCTCTATTTGGGATCTTGGGGGTTAAATTCGCCCCTAAAAACCGAAAAAAATTATATCTCTGGAACGACACATAGTAGCATTTTCATATTCGAACTCTGCCTTTTAAGTTAGGTCAGTAGTCATCTCTCAAAAGAGCATCATCTCTATTTGGGATTTTGGGGGTTAATGTCGCTCCTAAAGGCCGAAAAAAATTATATCTCTGGAACGACACAGTAGCATTTTCATATTCAAAGTATGTCTTTTAAGATAGGTCAGTAGTCATCTCTCAAAAGGGGTATCATCTCTATTTGGGATCTTGGGGGTTAAATTCGCCCCTAAAGACCGAAAAAAATTATATCTCGGGAACGACACATAGTAGCATTTTCATATTCGAACTGTGTRTTTTAAGTTAAGTCAGTAGTCWTCTCRCAAAAGGGCATCATCTCTGTTTGMGATCTTGGGGGTTAAATTCGCCTCTAAAAACCGAAAAAAATKATATCTCGGGAACGAKACATAGTAGCATTTTCATATTCGAACTCTGTCTTTAGGTTAGGTCAGTAGTCATCTCTCAAAAGGGCATTATCTCTATTTGGGATATTGGGGGTCAAATTCGCCACTAATGACCGAAAAAAATTATATCTCGGGAACGACACAAAGTAGCATTTTCATATTCGAACTGTGTCTTTTAAGTTAAGTCAGTAGTCATCTCTCAAAGGGGCATCATCTCTATTTGTGATCTTGGGGGTTAAATTCGCCTCTAAAAACCGAAAAAAATCAAATCCGGGAACGACACATAGTAGCATTTTCATATTCGAACTCTGTCTTTAGGTTAGATCAGTAGTCATCTCTCAAAAGGGCATTATCTCTATTTGGGATCTTGGGGGTTAAATTCGCCCCTAAAGACCGAAAAAAATTATATCTCGGGAACGACACATAGTAGCATATTCATATTCGAACTGTGTCTTTTAAGTTAGGTCAGTAGTCATCTCTGAAAAGGGCATCATCTCTATTTGGGATCTTGGGGGTTAAATTCGCCCCTAAAACCGAAAAAAATTATATCTCGGGAACGACACATAGTAGCATATTCATATTCGAACTGTGCCTTTTAAGTTAGGTCAGTAGTCATCGCTCAAAAGGMCATRGTSTCTATTTGGGATCTTGGGGGTTAAATTCGCTCCTAAAGACCGAAAAAAAWCATATCTCGGGAACGACACATAGTAGCATTTTCGTATTCACATGGTGTCTTTTAAGTTAGGTCAGTAGTCATCTCTCAAAAGGGCATCATCTCCATTTGGGATCTTGGGGGTTAAATTCGCCCCTAAAGACCGAAGAAAAGCATATCTCGGTAACGACACATAGTAGCATTTTCATATTCACACGTTGTCTTTTAAGTTAGTTCAGTAGTTATTCCTCAAAAGTGCATCATCTCTATTTGGGATCTTGGGGGTTAAATTCGCCCCTAAAAACCGAAAAAAATTATATCTCTGGAACGACACATAGTAGCATTTTCATATTCGAACTCTGCCTTTTAAGTTAGGTCAGTAGTCATCTCTCAAAAGGGCATCATCTCTATTTGGGATTTTGGGGGTTAATGTCGCCCCTAAAGGCCGAAAAAAATTATATCTCTGGAACGACACAGTAGCATTTTCATATTCAAAGTATGTCTTTTAAGATAGGTCAGTAGTCATCTCTCAAAAGGGTATCATCTCTATTTGGGATCTTGGGGGTTAAATTCGCCCCTAAAGACCGAAAAAAATTATATCTCGGGAACGACACATAGTAGCATTTTCATATTCGAACTGTGTCTTTTAAGTTAAGTCAGTAGTCATCTCTCAAAAGGGCATCATCTCTGTTTGTGATCTTGGGGGTTAAATTCGCCCCTAAAACCGAAAAAAATTATATCTCGGGAACGACACATAGTAGCATATTCATATTCGAACTGTGCCTTTTAAGTTAGGTCAGTAGTCATCGCTCAAAAGGGCATCGTCTCTATTTGGGATCTTGGGGGTTAAATTCGCTCCTAAAGACCGAAAAAAATCATATCTCGCGAACGACACATAGTAGCATTTTCGTATTCAKATSGTGRCTTTTAAGTTAGGTCAGTAGTCATCTCTCAAAAGGGCATCATCTCCATTTGGGAACTTGGGGGTTAAATTCGCCCCTAAAGACCGAAGAAAAGCATATCTCGGTAACGACACATAGTAGCATTTTCATATTCACACGTTGTCTTTTAAGTTAGTTCAGTAGTTATTCCTCAATAGTGCATCATCTCTATTTGGGATCTTGGGGGTTAAATTCGCKCCTAAAAACCGAAAAAAATTATATCTCTGGAACGACACATAGTAGCATTTTCATATTCGAACTCTGCCTTTTAAGTTAGGTCAGTAGTCATCTCTCAAAAGGGCATCATCTCTATTTGGGATTTTGGGGGTTAATGTCGCTCCTAAAGGCCGAAAAAAATTATATCTCTGGAACGACACAGTAGCATTTTCATATTCAAAGTATGTCTTTTAAGATAGGTCAGTAGTCATCTCTCAAAAGGGTATCATCTCTATTTGGGATCTTGGGGGTTAAATTCGCCCCTAAAGACCGAAAAAAATTATATCTCGGGAACGACACATAGTAGCATTTTCATATTCGAACTGTGTCTTTTAAGTTAAGTCAGTAGTCATCTCTCAAAAGGGCATCATCTCTGTTTGTGATCTTGGGGGTTAAATTCGCCTCTAAAAACCGAAAAAAATCATATCTCGGGAACGACACATAGTAGCATTTTCATATTCGAACTCTGTCTTTAGGTTAGGTCAGTAGTCATCTCTCAAAAGGGCATTATCTCTATTTGGGATCATGGGGGTTAAATTCGCCCCTAAAGATCGAAAAAAATTATATCTCGAGAACGACACATTGTAGCATTTTCATATTCGAACTGTCTTTTAAGTTAGGTCAGTAGTCATCTCTCAAAAGGGCATCATCTCTATTTGGGATCTTGGGGGTTAAATTCGCCCCTAAAACCGAAAAAAATTATATCTCGGGAACGACACATAGTAGCATATTCATATCCGAACTGTGCCTTTTAAGTCAGGTCAGTAGTCATCGCTTAAAAGGGCATCATCTCTATTTGGGATCTTGGGGGTTAAATTCGCTCCTAAAGACCGAAAAAAAATCATATCTCGGGAACGACACATAGTAGCATTTTCATATTCGAACTCTGTCTTTTAAGTTAGGTCAGTAGTCATCTCTCAAAAGGGCATTATCTCTATTTGGGGTCTTGGGGGTTAAATTCGCCCCTAAAGACCGAAAAAAATTATATCTCGGGAACGACACATAGTAGCATTTTCATATTCGAACTGTGCCTTTTAAGTTAGGTCAGTAGCCATCTCTCAAAAGGGCATTATCTCTATTTGGGATCTTGAGGGTTAAATTCGCCCCTAAAGACCGAAAAAAATCATATCTCGGGAACGACACATAGTAGCATTTTCATATTCGAACTCTGTCTTTTAAGTTAGGTCAGTAGTCATCTCTCAAAAAGGAATTATCTCTATTTGGGATTTTGGGGGTTAAATTCGTCCCTAAAGAACGAAAAAAATTATATCTCGGGAACGACACATAGTAGCATTTTCATATTCGAACTGTGTCTTTTAAGTTAGGTCAGTAGTCATCTCTTAAAAGGGCATCATCTCTATTTGGGATCTTGGGGGTTAAATTCGCCCCTAAAGGMCGAAAAGGATTATATCTCTGAAACGACACAGTAGCATTTTCATATTCGAAGTATGTCTTTTACATTAGGTCAGTAGTCATCTCTCAAAAGGGCATCATCTCTATTTGGAATCTTGGGGGTTAAATTCGCCCCTAAATACTGAAAAAATCATATCTTGGGAACGACACATAGTAACATTTTCATATTCGAATTGTGTCTTTTAAGTTAGATCAGTAGTCATCTCTCAAAAGGGCATCATCTCTATTTGGGATCTTGGTTAAATTTAATTTAATTAAATTAATTAAAAATTAAATTTAACCCCCAAGATCCCAAATACAGATAATGCCCTTTTGAGAGATGACTCCTGACCTAACTTAAAAGAGAGAGTTCGAATATGAAAATGCTACTATTTGTCGTTTCCGAGATATGATTTTTTTCTGTCTTTAGGGACGAATTTAACCCCCAAGATCCCAAATAGAGGTGATGCCCTTTTGAGAGATGACTGCTGATCTAACTTGAAGGACACGGTTCGAATATGAAAATGCTACTGTGTGTCGTTCCCGAGATATGATTTTTTTCAGTCTTTAGGGGCGAATGTAACCCCCAACATCCCAAGTAGAGATGATGTCTTTTTGAGAGATGACTGCTGACCTAACTTAAAAGACAGAGTTCGAATATGAAAATGCTACTATGTGTCGTTCCCGAGATATGATTTTTTTTCGGTCTTTAGGGACGAATTTAACCCCCAAGATCCCAAATAGAGATGATGCTCTTTTGAGAGATGACTACTGACCTAACTTAAAAGACACAGTTCGAATATGAAAATGCTACTATGTGTCGTTCCCGAGATATGATTTTTGTCAGCCTTTAGGGACGAATTTAACCCCCAAGATCCCAAATAGAGGTGATGCCCTTTTGAGAGATGACTGCTGATCTAACTTGAAGGACACGGTTCGAATATGAAAATGCTACTATGTGTCGTTCCCGAGATATGATTTTTTTCGGTTTTTAGGGGCGAATTTAACCCTCAAGATCCCAAACAGAGATGATGCCCTTTTGGGAGATGACTGCTGACCTAACTTAAAAGACACAGTTCGAATATGAAAATGCTACTATGCGTCGTTCTCGAGTTTTTTTTTTATTTATGTTTAATTGAATTCATTTTCTGTTTCCCGGCTGACGATGAAATAGTAAGCGTTAGCTTAATATAAAATCTTTTTAGAGTATTACTCTTGGCTGCCGCTTGGTCTGCAGCTAGCAGCCACTTAATAGCTAGCAGCCGTTTTTTAGGCAGCCAGCAGCCATTTCGTAGGCAGCCAGCAGCCAAACCGCGCTCTATTTTATTTACTCCATTGGTTAGCTCGGGTATTATCGGCAAACCGGCTGCTACGTTTTAGCTGCTGCTTTCACGGCTGTCATCGCTTTCCCAAAGAAGTTTTGTCCGATTTTGAAACAGAAGAGGATGGAAGGAAAGTTGCTAAATCCTAATTCAGGTGACAACCATAAAAATACAACAGGAATGGACACTGAAGGATAGTTGAACCAATGAAACCGTCAGTTTTGTGCATTTTCTTTTGAGAAACCGAAAGTTAGGTGGGTAGTTTGTTACAGCAAGTGCCATACCAGCAGTTCTTGTAAAAATAAGTAGATTTATTTATTGTCTTACTTTCTTTGTTTCATAATTGCATACTCGTTCGCGCAAATAAATAAGTTTTCAATTTGCACATTTTCATTATATTTTATATTGTTCGAACACGTTTTAACAACTACCTGAATATCAGACTGCATTATGGCTCACCAGTGATGGGCGCGTAGAATACGGTATGTAGATTAGGCATGTCATTCTCTACGCGTAAACTATATAATATTTTACTTTTAAAGTCTGCTGTAGAAAATAACATTTTGTAGTCTAACTACAGGTCACTTCCTTCAGGAAGAAGTAGGAAGTAGTTCCCATAATGCTGCTAGGTGGATTTGTCATCGTCTCAGTGTAATGTTGACAAATGGCATTGTCATCTAATTTTTTACTTACATCATACCAAGCCTTTGGTATATAGGCAAACCAGTTCCACGGCATTCTGTCTGCACTAGACCTAAACTGCACTGATGGGCTATAATGAAATCGAAATAGATCTTGGTTGCGGTGCAGAACTCCGAAATTGATCAAGCTGTATTATTTGTATGTTTTGTCAATTTGGCACATAATTGTCATTTTAATTATTAAATGTTATTTTCCCTAAACGTTATCATAAATTTGTTAATTACCCCTTATTTTGTGGTTAATTTTCTAAGTTGCTGTTAAGCCCCCTGGAATAATCCTATTATAAGTAAGTGTTATGTGGTTGTACAAATAAAAAAGTAATATATTTTAGGCCCTGAAGAAGGAACAAAACAGCTCCGAGAGCTCGGCAATTAGGTAAAAGAATTGTTTTATTTATTGGTGACTGAAGCCCTGATTACGTACATTCTACGATTATACCATAACGGCCAATATTATAAGTTATAATTATTAAAAAACTTTATCTCGAAAKCTCTAAWTACGGAGACGTACTGTATGTATGTAAAATTGCCGTAATAAGATTTTATTCTCAAAACTAATTTCGGGTACAGAAACTGTAAAGTTATAAATATTCATTTAGGATATATTGCATATTACAAAATATTTATTGTAAATGTGATCTAACATAATGTATTTCTAAAGGATAGTAGGTGAGTTTCTTGTGATAACTATCTTAAAATCATACAATTGACAAGTACAACTACAACGTCAATGTAATAACACCTTATAAATTGCTATTAATTACATCCAGCACCTTAATATACACGTTAACAACCACACTACAAGACTACCAACCCAAGGGCATACGAAACTACTTCTTTCTCGTATCGCAGATAAATTACCAGCCTTAGGCTTCAATAAAAAGCTCCTAATTCGTTCGTATGCTAAACTGGGTTAATGTCTACATCGTTAAGCATTGCTCCACCCAAAACTTAATTCTTTGCTCTGTAATCACATCTCAACCACGCCGTTTATATTTATTCCGCTTTTGCTGAATAATTACCACGAGCAGAAGGCGTGTGACTAGCATGCTAATGTCGGACGTGTCGTTTTATGCACCTTTTCGAAACTGTGCACTCGGCAATGTGCCCCGGGTGATGCGCATCTTCAAAATTCCTCTTTGCACTGTAACGACATGTAATACCCAAATGAAAGGGGTCCCGTTGCTTCGCAATCACACGATAATGCCCCGTGTTATTACTGCATTGATGTGCCCCATCTGCTGGTTGCAGAACGCCGCATGTCCAATCACCGCGGAATTCTGTGCGTTTCCACCAAACTGCCCGTTATTGAATTAGCCCGCGACAGGCTAATGATGCGTAATTTTGGATGCTGCTGCTGGCCGACACAATTGCGTCGAGAGAGTTTGCTGCCTTTGTAATAAAAACGAGGAGTAACAGCAAAACTGTCTTTAATAGTAAATGTAAGAGTAATACGAGTTGTTCACGAATGGTACTGAGCCTGACGAAATTATAAACGCAACCCAAAATACATTTGCCCGGGGTGCCAAAATTAACGGACGATATTTTGATTATAAGTATGAGAAAAATATAGATGTGTTAAATATCCAATTAATAGAAAATGTCAAATATCAATTTTTTATTTAGTGCAGTTACTAGACGAGACAGAAAAAGGTACTTACATCTTACTAGAGTAAATCCTGAAGGGAAGTCAGAAACTATCCATAGTTATATAGAGAGGAAGCTTCAATCCTTCATCAAGGACTAAATTAATTTACACATCAAAATCTTTAAGTTAAATTCAAAGCACTGAATGATGAACTAATGTATGATGAATTTTCGCCACAAGGGGTAGGTGTTAGAAAGTCCTTCGAATCGAAAACATTGACAAAATTTTAGCTCCTTGAGCGTTCTGCTGGCGACAGTGTTTGTTTTATAAGGAACTAGAATTTCCCTAATATAAGATGACTCTTGGATGGTGAAACTGATTATTGTTTATTACTGCATGATGTAACTTCTATTATATTCATCGGGACTGTCGATGCTTACCACCTTTTATTTATAGTAACAGTATCATTGACCCGTTCGAAAATTAGTGTTTTTTGTTACTTTGATTTTAAACAGGCATCGTATCCCGTAGTAAATTAACATATTTAAACCATGGACAACCACTGCTAAATAATATTGAGTCTCTATTGTCAGATGTTCAGGGTGGGGCATAATGAAAATGAAGTGCATGTATTAAGGGTTTCTTTTTGTTAAAAATGATGTCGTCCAAATGTTGGTCTTCAAGGGCGATGTACATTTGGAGAAGTTCTTTAAAGTTCTCTGCAACTCTCTCCAACATATCTCGATGAATTCACGCGATTTCATTATAAAATATAATTCGCTTCCTTGAGTTCTTGTATTCGAGAGCGATGTTTAAAAACCTCTGCCTTGAGATATCCCCATAAGAAATAGTCGCAGAGTATGAAATCAGAGAAATCAGGAGGCCATTCAATGATTTCTCTCAATTAGTTGGAACATCTGTAAAATGACGCGGGAGCGACGGCGACGGTTTGATTGGACTGTGGTTCCGTCCTATTGAAACCAAAAGGCAACTGCATTATATTGTTGTGGAATCAGCGCCATCTGTGGACGAGAGTCGCAGGCGTGTAGATGCGGTGTAGTAGGGCACTGCAAGTATTGATCCTAGCGATAGACACATGGCAGAGAATGTCGAGACTCCAGAAAATTCAATCAATCTAACCTTCTCAAAGTTTCGATAGCGCCTGGGAGGTGTCTCTTCTTAAATTTTCAATGCAGGTATAATTAGCCCGACGGAGAGAGCGTGGGCAGTTCTGAATCGAATAGCGGTTATCGAGCGAGCGAAAGGCTTAGTGAATCAGGTGCTTTTAGTGCTGGTGTGTGCAGTATAGTGATGTCGTGAATTAGTAGTGTTAAAATAGTAGTATTTTAAGCTAGTGTGTTTGGACTTTTTAATTATTAAATAAAAGAAGTTAGTCAGAAATCCTCAGTTTTCGAACCTATTTATAACAATATTCTGCCATTTTAGGACGCAGAAAGTTCTCCAGGATGCTGCAGTACCGGTCAGCGGTCACAGTAACTTCATCATCTTCGAAAAATAAGGCCCATTATGCCTACAGAGAACAAAGCACACCAAATGGTGAATTCTGGCTGTGAAGAGGTTGCCGATGAAGTTCTTTGGGGTTTTCGGCAGCCCAATAGCAGAAATTCTGCTTGTTCACTGTGTCAGAAGGATGGAAATGGGCTTCGTATTTAGCTATTCCACACAATATGGCCAGGAGACACAGCTGTAAGGATCGAATTGCAGCAATTTCTATGTCTTCTCCAATCTGCTACACTAATTTTCTGAGCATTATCACCACCATCTAGTAAAGGTGTAGCTTAAGGTCGCAGTGCAAAATTCGCCTAACCGTTCGAGCCGATATTTGAAGTGCAGAAGCATGTTTCCGAGCAGAACTCGTTGGAGACTGCTCAATTGACGTTCTGAGGGCAACGATGTCTTCAGGTATTCTATTCTGCAGATCCTGTTGCCTTTAAATTTTAGACCCACAGACTCGGATATTACTCGGTCTACAGGGAAACAAGGAGATACAACAGAGGTTTACAGAAAAGGTTGATCTGAAAATTCTCTTCGTTTGTAATTCAAAATAGGTGCTATCAAGAATTGAGTTATTGATCATGTACTACGGAGTTCATCTGCAGATCAAAGAGAATTTATTTACCATATAACCACGAAGCCAGGAAATATTCACGAAAAGGTGTGAAAATGGAAACATTATTAGTATACCTAGGTACACAACAAGAAAATAAAATCTCGTACAAACTGAAACTGAAAAATACTATCGAAATTAGGAGAATGTAGGGATTTGTAGTTAAAATATCTGCAACAACTTAAAAACATAAAGATTCCACGATAAAAAAAAACTCATTTGTTGTCGTCGTGTTTTACCTACCTATACGAATACGAAATGGCCCTGTAAATAGCAAAATCAAGAGTGGCATACTTTAAAAAAGAATGAGGATTCAAACGATGAATTTCCAAGGTGCTTAAATGAGATACTGGAGCGTGTTTAGTTTGAAAGCCCCATAACTTTAAAGTGGATAATTCAGTTTCAATTTACTAAAAGCGACTATGTAGATAATCAAAGCGGCTTTCAGAAAAGATGTAACGTAACTCCTCTTGGTATTTAAACTTTCGAGTTTATATCTACTGTAGCGTCCTTTTGAATTTTAAGGTAAACATATTATCCCTAAAAGGAGTTGATTTGTCAGTGATCTTATCCTTAACATGTTTAAAGCTTAAGATGAGGGGATATACTATAATCGCGTACTGTTTAGTTCAGTAAATAACTTAACTAGGTACATTGGTACTTCTTGTTCCCAACAATTTTTCAGAATTATCCCTTATGCATTTGTACTAGAAATCTGATGCAAGAATCTTGCCTCTTGTTCGTTGAACCCTTTTCCGTTGGGTGATGGTAAACTACAGCGCTTCCGCTCTTTATATTGCTTCTCTTTTTAGTTGATGGATTAAAGTAAGGAACTTACGTTTGTTCAAATAACCAAATGCAAGTTTGTGACATAAAAGCATTGAGAGATCGTGGTGGGTTGAGAAGGGGGGGGGGGAGGTAATTAGTCTATAAAGACAATCCACATTCATAGCGCAACATATACTTGACAAATAAAAGTAACAATTTTGAAATAAGCATCGCTGCATTTTATTGCATCACATCCACTCACCGCTTTTTACCACCATCGCAGCGTGTCAGATTGCCGATCCTGATGAACCTGTTAATACGTTTAATTCAGTACCTCCGAAACATTTATAATTAAAACGAACGCTTAATTCGCTATGCAATTTCAACATGAATGACCCGTAATGCAGCATGTATGAGCATCGTGAGTTTAGCACAATGCGCCTGGATTGTGGCGAAACGCAGCATTGAAATCACTGAATGCGCGAGTCACAACAAACATTCAATCAGCGTGATTGAAAATCGCAAATTATCGAGCGCCTGCTATGGATGGTGTTCAGTTATGGAACATGATAGGCAGAATGTGATGAAAATCGGACATTTTTGGATGTTGTGCATGTAACCATGTAATAGATAGTTAAGTTACAAACTTTTAAGGTTGCGTGTGTTAGAATGGTTCAAAATAAAAACAAAGACGTTTATCCTTCCCGAACAATTTAACAGTAACTTTGGGTACCTACTAAACTATACATCTATTACATTTGCGCTAAAATAGAATTCAATTCTTCCTATTTGTGTTCTGGAGAATAGAATATTTCAACGGGGCATTATTTATGTTAACGGTTCTTCTGGACAAGAGCGCATTTTTGAAATTAAAACAGTATTATATCCACTTATAATGTGACCACGTGGTAAGTAAAAAGGGCTAGAACGATATTTTCTCGACTTTGATAATTTTATCCGCAAATGTTGCCGAGGGGGTGGTGATTCCTGATTTCTTGTAACTTTGTTCCACGCTTTGTGTAATTTGACAGTGGATGATACTGCTTAACTTCCACTTCATGCACACAGCTAAAAAAAGTTTCAGGACCTCAGCTGATGATGGCTAAGATGACCTCGAGATGACCGGTCGAATGTATCTACTTTAATTCCAGCTTCAACACTTTTGGTGCCCGCCGAGCAGATATTTTTTGAGACCTCATTTTTCTTGTAAAATGGTTCAACGCTACCTGCTGAAGATCAACAAGTCTGAGTTATGAACTTCACAAAGATTCGTTTTGTCTTTCAGGACTGATATGAAGGTGCAGATTCATCCAGTACTAGTGCTAGAGATACTTCTTCGCCATTTTGCCAAAGTTTGTGTGGCTTATCATGGTAAATAAGTGACATTAGTGACAAATATTTATATAAATACTTTCTATACCAGATACCTGAATCGCCCTCGAACCTGAACTTTGTATAATTTCTCGGAAAATATAAACGCATGCTCATACCTTTAATAGTATATGCAAGATAACCTAGTAGATCAATATAATTCTTTCAGCAAAAAGAAATACATATACATAAAGAGGCTCCAAAAGAGATAATCAGCTAGGAATTACACTCTTACAGAAACTGACAAAAGAGTTTTAACATGAAGTAAATACCTAGTGATTATTATCTTTGGAAACTAGACTAAAATGTAACGAAAGTGAGGAAGAATGTAAGGATAAAGATTAATCTAAATCGACTAGACGAATAAGCGCGCAACGGATACAAAAGCGTCTTAGATCGAACAATACAAAAGGTAAAACAAGACAAAACGTAAATGAATTTTGAAAAAGGTTTACAGGAAATCAGAATGAAGTTGATGGTAAATATAATACGTGTATGCGAATTTAAAAATATTACCGTAAGTTAAAATCTTTTTTTGCTAGATATGTTTTTGGGTGCAATATAACTCTTTTTTTCATAGGGAATACTGTACGAGATATTCGCTTTCTACGAGGGAGTGAAGCTCCCAAGTTTATTCCTAAACACCAACCCCACTTCCAGGGCAAGCTTTCTACTAGGGAGTAATTTTCTTTAATCGCAAGCACACTCTTCACTATCACATCGGTATCTTTTCGAATGCGGTGTTGCCGAATTGTGCTCTTTTTACGATGTTTTGGGGAAATCGAAGATTGAATCTTGGCATGGCAGTTTCTGGCTTCCCCCGACATTTGCGATCGCGATGTTGCCGGATTGTGCACTTTTTACGATTTTTCAGGGAAGTTTCGTTTTTGCCTTATAACTCTTAAACGCGACGTCGTACAACTTTGAGTGCGATATACTTTTTTGTAGCCCACCCACTTTTGCTTACTGGTCCCCAACTGTCACGCGAAAAACGCTCATTCCGAGTCTGAGGTCCCGCGCAGGGTACCTCTAGTGATATATTTTAATATGAGAAAACGCGTGGTAGTGTGTATTTTCAAAATATTCTTCAGTACTTTATGGAATAATCAACTAAGGTAGCAAAAAGCTCATATTTTGGAGCTGTGGAGTGATACGGTTTCGTGTACTTTTAGGTTATGTATCGTATTTGTAAGGTTGTGGCTAGAGTAAGCCTGTTAAATAATTGTACTATGATGGACTGAAAGATGTTTTTAGCCTGCCGCAATGATGAAATACACAAACTAAGTGGTATATTAGCTGCACTACACAGCTTCCACAGTGCAACAGAGCAAAGGTGTAGACTGGAGATGTTACCGTTAGCCTACTATACAAGTGATTATTGTTATTGCTTACCTTTGAAAGGAAAAATCGAACCGTAAATTACCATAATTATTGTTTCCTTCCGGGCATAATGGCCGTGGTCCAAGAGTAGATAAACTTAACGTTTCACCCAAAACTGTGTTGGGCATCATCAGAAGAGAAGAAAAGCTAGGCGGTCGTTCGCAGCTGGCCAATGAACAACAGGAACTAGCTCTGCAACCTGACAGGATGACAGGATCGTAACATGTACGGGCACGAATGCATTGTTAGACCCACATTTTTACCGTCCTCTGGAAAAAGCCCAACTACACGCATATTAAGAGACAGCAATCAACTAATAAAGATTTCTTCGATACCCCAGGAGTTGAAGGTCAAGTTGGTACGCTCCGAGGCCCTTCCACCGAGAATGTACGGGTTACCTAAGGTATACAAAACGGATGTTTTGTCAGCACTATCGGCTTCCCGACCTACCAGCTATCGAAACCTTTCACGTCACTTCTGCAGGAACATACTGGAAAGACAAGCTCCTACATTAAGGACTCCACACACTTTGTACAGAAGCTGTCCGAAGTCGAGCTGGACCGTGACGGCTTATTGGTTAGTTTTGATATTGTTTCACTTTTTACTAAAGTTCCCGTCAAAGACACTCTAGAATACGTGAGAGAGGACATCTACAACATTTTCCAACACTGTCTTACCAACGGCTATTTTATATACAACGGACGATATTACGAGCAGACAGACGGTATAGCAATGGGCAACCCTCCTAGTCCCGTGGTAGCCAATTTATTTACGGAGAGATTTGAGGATCAAGCTTTGAGAAATGCCGCTAAGCAACCCAAGGTTTGGTGGAGATACGTGGACGACACATTTGTGATTTGGCATACGGACAAGATGAACTACTAATATTTCTTGAGCACCTAAGTAACATACGCCTATCTATTTGTTTCACAATGGAAACCGAGAAAAATAACGAACTCCCATTCCTCGACGTTCTCGTAATAAGACAGCTAAATGGAGTACTAGACCATACAGTGTATAGAAAGCCGACACATACCGACCGATACCTCAATAACGAGTCTAACCACCATCCCAGACAGAAGCGGGGCATTATCAAAACCTTGGCCGATCGAGCAAGAAGGATCTGTAAGCCAGCACACCTACAGACAGAATTCAATCATCTGAGATCCACACTGCAAGCGAATGGCTACCCGAAAACCGTGTTAGAAATCACTTTCAATCTGACACGGACAACGATAAACCCAGGGCCGCCCACCGAGCTCGAAAGAAAGGATATTCTACCGTATATTAGAGCGGTTACTGACCTTATTGCTAAAATTCTTAGAAGGAACAACATCGGAACTTTTTTCAGGCCAACAACAAAGTTACAGAACATTTTAAATTCTGCGAAGGATAAACGTGACCCCCTATCATCGGCGGGGATATATAGGGTATCATGCACATGTGGAAAATACTATATAGGCACTACAAAAAGATCAATAAGTACTCGTATCAAAGAACATAAAAGCCATTGCCGACTGGGTCACTCTGACAAGTCTGCAATTACAGAACATGTCATGGCTAATCAAAACTGCGAGACACTTTTCGACGACACGGATGTCCTATCTAGAACTGCGGTTTACTATCCCAGATTATACCGGGAAGCTATTGAAATAGCAAAGCACCTCAATAATTTCAATAGGCAAGAAGAGTCCGTCCGATTAAATATATCGTGGATGACTGTCCTTAATGACGTCAAAATCAAGCTGCGCAAGAAACCTAGCGCATCAACCGGCCAATCAGAAAGCAGCAACCCGGTCGAGCGATCTCACCGATACATGTTACGATCCTGTCAGGGTTGCAGAGCTAGTTCCTGTTGTTCATTGGCCAGCTGCGAACGACCGCCTAGCTTTTTCTTCTCTTCTGATGATGCCCAACACAGTTTTGGGTGAAACGTTAAGTTTATCTACTCTCGGACCACGGCCATTATGCCCGGAAAGAAACAATAATTATGGTAATATTGCCGGCCGTGAAAGCCTTCCAGAGTTARATTAGAATCGTAAATTATTGGAAAATCTTTATAAAGCCAMCAATTGTGTGACTGTAACTTGATCTGCAACTTTCAGTACTATCACCGTGCTTATTGATGCTGAGTAAACGCCATGTTTATTGTAGGTTGGCAGCTGTTACAAGAAGGCGGCACAAAAAATTCAGAAATTCACGACATCCGCGTTGCATGAATCATGTATAGAAACCCTGTATATATATCCACCGAAGAGGGCTACCTGGTGAGACAAGTCATTATTCGTTCCATTGAACGAGACAATAAAACACCACTTTCCAAATCAAATAACGACGAAGATGCAGAAATTCAATTAAAAGGAAGGCGGTGGACCAAACCGATATTGCGCCAGAAATAGTAAAATGTATGGAAACTAGCGTAGCAAAATTTATCAGGAGTAATTTTACCAATCCTTAAAATGGGTAATCCAACGGCTTGTAAAAATTATAGGGAAATATGCCGGTATTGAAGTAACCAGGTATGCCATCTTCCAAATTTCTGTATTTTATTCATATTGCCTCTCAAATTGTTAGGTTTATATTTCGTATCGGTTTTGGGAATGGGGCATGTTTGTGACGTTCGAGGGTGTAGGTTCTTAAGTGGACGAGAAACAGATGCGCTTTAGTTTCAGTGTGTTCCTTCAACTATTCACAGGTTAGTACTGTTTTAATTTTTATTGTTTGTGTTCCTTTTTCAATCACATTATGTAATTAGTTTTAAACAAGCACAATTGTCATTAAATAATCCAGTTGTTTAACTGAAACTGTTCTTTTAAATAATTAATTAGGATACATGCTGTATTTGAAGTCAACGGTAACATTGCAAGCGATGCTGCTGTTGTAGTCTTCTCTTCTTAAAACTATTTATGTCATTTTCTTAACTGTGTTCTCGCATTCTTTGATTAGCTGTATCCACGCAGCAATAGTTATACGTGATGCTTGAAAGTGTGATGTTAGAGCCTTGATGCATGAACTAATATTTTCTCCCGTGCTGGGCAAACATCTGGTAAAAAAAACACCAAGATTTTTGCACCAAACCATTCAAACATATAGCTGAGTTGTCTCCCGCATGGGACCTCAGTACCTGCTGACCATAGTCGGCTATGCTAACAAAAATCTCTTCAGTTTTGAATCTTGAGAGTAAAAGTGATATCGAACACAGATCTAGAATTGGCAGTTCATTCATTGTGTTAAATAACAATTTTCAGCAGCATTGCTACAATTTGTTAACCCTCCAAATTTGATCTTGTTTAGTAATAAATTAGTTGTTTTGAGATTGTTTTCGTATTATTTATGATTACATCAAATCTCCCTATTTACGTGAGTAACCAGTGCATCGAAGGTAGGTTTAATTAAAATAACACAACGTAGGTAAGTACTGGACGATCACATTTCAATCGAAATTTCTACGAACCTGGGTATGTTACATTACGGTATTGTACTGAAAATATGTGGCATGATACTAGAGAAAATAATTAAAGAGAAAATAGAATCCGAATTGGATATAGAATAGGATGCAGCGCGAAAGATAGTGATCAAAACTCTAAAAAATGTAAGCGTTATGTGAATGTGTACTTGCCGATGATTTGGTTATGTTAGGCAGTAGTGAAGAAGACTTGTAGCATAAAACCTGAATATATCAAAACTGATACAGCTACACTCAAGTATGCAATTCATTCTCTTTTTAAAGCAGAAAGTAAGGTAAATTCAAAGGTATATTAGACTGGCTATGCTTTACGGAAGCGAAAAATTAGTGATTAACAAACAATTATACAAGTTACGGGCTGTTAAGATAAACTTGTCAAGAAGAATTAAAGGCATCAATCACCATACGGGCCTGAATGAGATGAGCTGWATGTAAAATCTGTMCTATTGTTGATCGACGAAAAACATTTGATTAGAATGAATAACAAGTATGGACGATCAAGAGGMAAGGACAAAGTAAACGAAGAGGACCACATAAGAACTTAAAAAGCAATAAAGGAAACATTATAGCAAGAATAGGCAAAATATAAATTAAGGCATCAAGATATGATTCGAAGGTGGACTGAATAATTCACGACCTAACAAGATAAGACAGTAATTTAGAAGGATAAAGTTCTTTTTGTTTTTCAACATAATCTACCTTATTTGGATACACTTGGTCCACCAATGTTCCAAACTGTTTATCTGATCCATGTATGCCGAATCTTGTAACTCTTCAAAATAGATGTTTGTGCATGTAGTTACTACAAAGTTTGAATAACATAATTTTAATTTGAATTTTTTATTGAAGCTGTTCTAGTATGTCAACGTTGTACTTGTTATTTATTGTTTTTCCTATTTCAAGATAATCGGTCAAAAATTTGCTGCCATTACTTTTACTGCCAAGGGAACTGTCTTCGCCTTTTTAGTAGCTGCTTATTTTTTTGCCATCAATTGATTTGATTGCTGTTTAGTCTCTACTACATAGTGGTGTACCTATCCACGATTCATCTACGGTTATGAATCGGCAGACGAAATCCGTTAGATTGCTCTAAAACAGCTGTAAACAATGCTCAGATGCGAATTTTTTGGTATGCTTTTGTTCTATGGTAAGCAGTCGATGTACCCATCTTTCGGATAATTTTCTCATAGCCAAAACCTGATGAACCCTTATATACTTTTGGTTTGTGTGATAAGCTAGCGATTTTGTTTCAATTCGTCCTTGTCCACCGCACACAGTTCGTTGATTGTGGTGGGTTGAGGTCCAGAATACATTCTACGCCGAATGGGGGGTGACACAGGATTTCAACCTTGGGCCATGACATCTGGGGTAAAACAATAAACTAAGAACTAACATAAACAAGTGTTAAGTAATTACTTTTACAAAGAAATTAACTCCCAATATTTTTCAGTACTATTTGATTGATTATATTATTGATAGGGTTAAAGTTAAGGATCTGGGTGTGATTATGGGCTCAAGTTGACTTTTGTTCCTCATATTCCATACATTTCAGCAAATACTTCAGGTTTCAAAGATCTTAATGTGTTACAAATCTTATACTATGCTTTTATACGAACCAAGCTATAATATTGTCCATTTATATGGAGTCCTTGCAGGTACTGGCGCTATTACGAGTACACAGTTGATTTTGCAAATATCTATACTTTTGTAAAGAACAGGACATATCCTGACAGAAACTATGCAACTAGTCTGCTACTTCAAGCGTTCCAGTTAACTTCACTGGAAAATAGAAGAATAATATCTGGTAACTACGTTTTGTTCAAGTTAATTCATGAATATGTTAAGTGTAACAATCTTCTTAGTGAAATCTCCCGTATTTCTCGCCCCGGTTCTCGCCTTTCGATTACATTTTGTTCGAGCAGTTGCAAAGCAAATGGATTTTTTTAATTCGCCTGTAAATAATATGTGTAGATCTTACAACACCATTTCTTCCGAAATTGATATTTTTATGACCAGCCTTCCACATTTATCAATAACTAGAAAATTGTTATGCCCAGTATTTAACCAAGTTCTGTAAGTATTTGTTTATTGTATTTATGTTTATCTTTATAATGTTCTTCCTTAAATTCATATTGCCTATATTTTTTCACTTGATGAGTCCAATACCCATATGATGGTGCAATGCAATGGTGGTTTTCATGTTCCACATCCGACTAAATTAGATGAACTTTGTATTCATTAATCAGCTCCTTGTGAGTTAAGTTGCAATCGGAGGAGATAGATATCTATCAACATATAGATTCCTTTTATATGTCTTTAATCACGACGTTCAGTTTGTTGGCTGTGATGGTCATATCGGTATGAATTGGCATATTCCACAATAATTTCATTATCCTCAACTGAGATGGATCTACATATTCTTTTAAAGCTAAAATCGGGTAGCTACTCAGTAGATGGTATATGTTTTCCGGTTGTTCTTGATATATTCCGTTTTGTTTTAAGATATGCCTTTTGTAATAGTTTGTGTTTATGCATTAAAGCTTCTGTTTCCCCTTTCAGAACACCTTTTTTAACTATAAATTTCAAAGGCTTCTGTTTATGTGTTGTCTATCCAACACTTTGTAATTCTAAGTTCCTTACATGTTTGTGCTCTCGCCTTCCTATTTATACAAGCTCCACTGCATGAACATTGTTATTGTTTAGTTTTTTGTCTTTTTTTTTAACTTTTAATTCGCTCTATTATTATTATTATTATCATTATTATTATTATTATCATTATTATTATTATTATTGTTATCATTATTATTATTATTATTATTATTATTATTATTACTATTATTATTGTTACAAATTACTAGATGACAACATAAATTATTTAAAAAAGTAATGAACCCATTCTCGCATGTACCTACCTATAAATTTACAGTTGTATCCTTTCTATTGAGTGGAGTAATAATAATTTTTAGTGGTATATTACATTACCGTCAATAATACCGTTCGCTGATAATACTCACCCTGTTTGTCGCTCGGTGGCATGTTTTGTCGTGTACAATGGGCTTCAACACCTCGAAGGACCAAAACCCGAAATTTAATCCTGACTTTCTATCGAAACCGGGTCAGATTGAGAAAATAACAGCTCTTTACCCCGCGGTCCGACATCTCAAAATCGCGTGTTTAAACGGCAGCCGCAGGAATGCACCATAAAAGAGTCGCAAGCTGTGACCCATTTTCCGATTGATTTACATAAATTTTCGTAATTACTCCTGACTCGTTAATGTTTAACCATCGTGTGCGGAAGGCCCAATTATGGGCTCTATTTATGTACAACATAATCACGCGCTGATGCCATCGGAGATAACGCGGGCGCATTATCTGCGCGATCCGCACACCCGGCGCGTACGCGTTGCAGAATTGCTCGAGTTTCCTGCTTCCTGGGAACGTGCGCGTCCATCGGATTATGATGATTGATGACGGGTGAAAATTCATTATGGGTGCAGGTAACCTGGAAGCAACGTTTCGCAGATTAAATTATACCTACCCTTTTGAGCAAGCCGATTTGCAGCCAACTCAATTATTTCTTAGTAATGTAGTGTATCCCGTTGGAATGGGCATTTAATAAATGTTGGACAGTTTTTGTTTTTTCATTATAAGAGGAAACAAAAGGTATTTAAATTGCCTTGTAGTTTATGGGTTATACGTGTAGATTGCTGTGAACATCGAGTGGGCTGGAAATAAAAGCTCGGTTTGTGTGATGTTTCACGGTAATTTCAAGTTGATGGTTATCGTTGTCAACTTTTTGCGATTTTTTTAATTTTGCGATTATCTGAAAAATGCATTTAACGCGAGAAAACTTTCGCGCAATGAATCTTTGTGATTTTAATAGTAGTATTTTATCAAAGCAGTGCATTAGGAGACTTAGTGCTGCTTTTGGCGAAGAAGCCCAAAATTTGAGGTTTGTATACGGCAGGGATGGGCGGTGTCGACAACTTCACGTCGACAATTCATTGTCGACGCGTCATCAGCAATGGCGAAGTCGACTAATTTTGTGATGCCAACAATGTCGACAACTTAAACAATGACAACAAAATAATTAGTATAAACGTTTGTTTTAGAATAAAATGCTATTACTTATGACTTTGGAGTCTCGCTGAGCTTTATTAGACTTCCTTAAAAACTAAGATCTGCCGCACGTTTACCGTTCATTTTAATTATTTCACATGTTAGGTGCTTAAAGTTCCTGTTGGATTTCCTACCCGTCATATTTAACACACTTTACAATCTCACACGCAACTAGAACTACATACACAAACATAACCTAACTTTTTAATTGTAGCCTCCATTGTTTATATTAGGCTTTCTTAGATCACGTGACTTTCGAAGTAACAGTCAAGGGGCACCCATAAAACAATGCAACTTTTAACGCGTCTTACAGTCCTATACTTCTCAAACAGCACAGGTCGGTTATTCTTAATTGATTGAGGATTGTTCTTATGGATCACGAATTGAAAAACGGCCATCGCCAAAGCGGCCTCCACTGAGAAGGTCAACTTCAATATTTACTGTTTTGTTGCCTATCGTAAATAATTATTATTATTTCTACTCGAGGTACTTAAGCCCCCCCCCCCCCCAAATATTATGTTAGCTACGCCTGTGAATTATATCATCTTAAATCAGCGCTAGTAAAAAACGCTTATAGCAATAAGAATATTTAGTCAATGTTTAACAAAAGTGCTTGTCCAAATCAAGTATCTAAATTAAAGTTATGTACATTGTACAAAGCCTTTCAGAAAAATTAAAGAGGATACTGTTTTTATGACGCCTCGCTTCCTTGGTGATTTGTTATTTACTTTCAAAATTTTGTTTGAACTCGTTGCAGACGATATTTTGAGGTTCTCGTCTTTGACAAAAGTTACAAGCATAATCGAAACGACAAATTAATAATTTTTTGTTAATGTTTTTTAGTGATAGCGATCCTCCGAAAACCTATTATCTAACATTATGGACGCTGAAAGCATTCACCCTCGTTTCGAGGTGGTGGTCGAAGGGCATCCATAAAAATAATGCAGCTTCTAACTCGCTGTCGTACGAACCCCATTACCTAATGCTAATGTCAGTCACTAGAGCTGGGACATTCGATCCGATTCAAATCGTTCAATCAATCACTAGTTCGGATCATTCAAATCGTTCATTAATCATTACCGAAAACGAATTATCGAGCTGTTAGACCTGCTTAGACGGCTGTTTACCTTACTTGTGAATACAGCTTTAATAAGTATTCGTTACAAATCGCAACAGGTCTGTTCTCGTTGAAACGGGTAAACAAATGTTAGGTACAGTCCTACACTTCCCAAATGGCGCAGGTTATTGTGGTTCACGAATTGAAAGTGAAAGCAGTCTCTCGTTACATCATACAAATATGATGTGCTCTCATTGCATCGTTTCGTCAACGATGAACGACGCGCGAACGATGCTAATTTATTAGCTGTGGGCCGAATCAAGGCATGAGTCGTTCAATTAGAACGACTTGTTCATGAACCACCTTGTGAACGACCCAGCTCAATGACGTGCCAGTACGTTTTGAATCTCCATTGCTTCATATGCGCACACTGGGTGCCCTCAGAAGCTATATTGGATGACATAATCCTAAAGAGCCTAATTGCCATCTGTCAGCAAACAACTGAACTCACAAAGCCTCAGTGGCGTGTCCAGAATTTAATAAGTACAAAATTTAACATATCATTTGTTGACTTTTTTTCAAATAAGGTTTACTACTAGTTAATAAACTAATTATTGATTCGATGTAACCAAGACTGTCATCTTTCATAACTATATATTATATATTAAAGTTTTGTGTCATAAGTGAATAGCTTCTATCTATGTTTGTGAAACGAAGTTAACAGCTACGTTACAAGCGAAAGAAAGGCCATTTCGCACTTCTTTTAAAAATTTTATATTTTCAAAATTATACCGAAATCAGGAGTTATGGTGGTTTACTTTAAGTAATATTGAAATAAAATATAATATTGAAGAGAACTATAGTCTCCTGCCCTCCACATCAGAAGAAGTCGAAGAATGTGAAGAATCTACTACGTTCCTGAAATAAGATAAGTAATTAGAAGTACTGAAAACTATTATTAACTATGCCGGTATCCGCAAATTATGTGAAAAATAAACTAAAAGACCCGATCATTTTAGTCAAATTAGTAGGATCTCTCGGGTAGCTACAATTTTTTTATACATGCACTGAGTACGTATAAAGAAGAGCATCGTATCTTCAAAATAATAAGGGTTACTTATTTGAATAAACGCTGAAACAGACAACTTAACATTTAAAAACAGATTTATTTTTAGATGATTGAAACAAAGCAGCCTGTTACTACGAATATAGGACGTCATCAAATGCATTTTTTTATTAATAGCACTATATGCATTTTTCTGTCATTCCAGACTTTTTATTATCTAAGGAATTTAACCATTATGTTATTTGACATAAAAGACAGTGATAATCGTTAAAAATTATTGTTGAGGGTGTGGGATGCAATAACACAATAAATTTTTACGGCAACGTTTAAAAACTATATTGTTTCCCCTTCAGGCCTTAAATTCTTTGTAATTCATAAATGTTCGTGTTTGTAAAAATTAGATGTGGGCACCTATGGGCGACACTTATAAATTACAAAGAATTTAAAGCCTGAAGAAGAAACAATATAGTTTCTAAACGTTGCCGTAAAAATTTATTGTTATTGTATCCCATATCCTCAACAATTTTTAACGATTTGCAAAATGGGAAAAAGAAATTGTCAGTAGACAATCATAATGAGGCAATTGGAAAAATGGATTTTTAACCTACATAGGTAAATGTGAAGTTCACAAGTAAAACAAACTACGTCATCACGTGAATGGTCTCTACATTTTATGATTTAAGGAGATTTACAATTAATAAGAAAAAATATCTTACACATCCAAATGTTTAAATTGCAGTCCACAGTTGACAAACTTTCTGATGACTTCGGAGTCATCACCACACTGTAGTTGAACGCGACTGCAGTGTATAGCGCTAGGTGGCAGCAACATTCAGAGCGCATTTTTACGCTTGCAAAAGTTTGGGAATAACGTAATTACGAAATCAAACTAATTTTTTTATTAGACATATAAAAGACAATTTCAGGGCATTTATTGGGCAGAATTTGGAAAATAGCCTTAAAATTAGCGTAAATTGCAAAGAAAAATCATAAAATTTCGATAGCTTAGCCATGATTTTTTTTTCTGTTTTAAAGACGATTTAAAAAAACAGCAAAGAAGTGGCCTGCCTGCACTCTGTTAGAGTACAGTCGTAAAAATTTCACTGTAATTGCTATTTTTATACGCTCGTAATAGCTTTTATAAAACCTATGTATCGAGCAGATTTTTCGCGTTAGGTATTCCCTCTTAAGACGAGCCTAAAGTTGACCAATCTGGCGTTGATATTGATAACAAATATCAAAAAAGCTTTGTAAGAGTACGGAGTACATACAGACAATCCGCAAACATACAGAAATTTTTGCGTTTACAAAGAACAACACGACATGCATGTGATTCGTCTCCAGGTAAAAGTAAACTAGTAAATGAACACGCGAAGACAACAAAATATTCGCGACCATAGAAACAGTTTTCCTCTATATACATCTTATTACACGCACAGTCATAATTCTACCAGCAAATACCTCGATTCAAAATTAAACATAATGTACAATTTGTACAAAAAACACTGCTTACAAGAAAACATGGGTGCTGTATCAAAATCCACATTCACATACCGTCAAGAGATCCATGTGTAAAATGCGATTTGCTGAAAAGCAGACTGTGAAATAGATGAAGTACAAAAACATTTTGAACGCGGAACAGAAGTTGCATTTGTGCAAAAATGAGAAAGCGAGATATAGTTTAAGAAGATATAGATATAAGGTTATTGATAGAATTTATGAACATTACATTGACATGTTTAATCACAGCATCACACATTACAAGAGAAACGTGTACGAGTATATCTGCAGCCTTAGCATACATGAACTGAGTAAAAAGAAAATAGCTTTGACTCAAACTGGATACAAATTCAGCGGCTTCTGGAAAATCTTAACCTTACTAGTTTTTTAACAGATGAAATCCCACTTCAAGTTATTAATTTACGTCCAAAACAAGAGGGTAAACAACATGGCTTAAATAATAACTACTCATCTAGAACGTACGAATCCCCAGTACCAAAAATGAAAAGAAGAAAACAGGATGGAGGAACCTTACTCCTCCAATTAATAAAATATATTTTAGAGTATAATCAACAATGGAAATGTCGAACTATTTAATACCTTATTATGTTCTGATTTACTTACATACTATACATAACATACAGGTTTAATGCGCAGAACATCTCTTTAAGCTTATGCAACCCATATTTCGCTTAGGTATAATAACAGCATAAAAATCAGTATAATGCAGTTACATATAATACCAACAGAGAGAGCTATTGTAATACGAAATTGTTACAGTTTGCCTAAACACTAAATTCGTATTTACGTATATTTTGTTTTGACATGGGTATCATAACTGTTTTACTGCAGCAATTATTGTTAGCGTGGAAAAATGTAAGTTGCTTCTTGAATTATAATTACCATCATTGTCTTACCTCATTACTCACCTTAAGTAGATTAAAATAATACAAATTTTACTAATAATCAGTATAATAATAGTATTTAATTTACAATGGCAGTGTTTTGAATTACAACTGAAGACACATTAACCAAAGCAGCGCAAGTATTAGAACCGTATTTCGTACCTTTTCTTAATGACTAGATCGAGTAGTATAATTTTGAGGAATGTAATTCTAACATAAAATAAAACATTAAATCAAATTTGGTATCACTGCAGCTTGAAGCAATTAACTGGAACACATAAATTATTACAGTATATAGCACCATTAAATTTATTAATTACAAAAATATTTTCTATGTCTAGGAAAATTGGCGTAACTCAAAAGTTATTATGTGGTTACCTATGAATTACATTTTTTATATTCACTGGTACATCCATTGAACACAAATGTAGCGTTAACTTCATACATACACTTAAACTATGAACTTTACAAAATCTTTACATGCTTTTAAGAAAGTATAACAAACATGGCACGGCAATATTAAAAAGTTATAGAAGCTTATTATACAAAATTTATGAACCACTTAAGTATTTAGTCACCTGTTTTAAGAATATCACATCAGGTGAATAGATACTTCATTACTTTCGTGAAGGAACACAATTTTCTGAACACAGGTAGCTGTTTGTCACACACTGTCAACATTTTACAAAAGTGCGCCTGGCTCATAAAAAACTAAAACTTGCTTTAATCCTACGTGTTCTTTATACACACTTGACATCTACTAACGCGATCCCTTACATTGCCAGCTTTAAGTGTTTGCTTCTGTGGTCTCTGGAATTGCTGGTTTTGTTCGATGGTTGCTAGCCAGAAGCTGAATTTATTGGCATAATACATGCAAGTCCCTTCAGCACCATTACACTCGATGAAAGGTGATGCTCTAAAATCTTCTAAACATGAACCAGGACTTGACAAGGACTGCCCTCCACCTTCTGCACCAGCGGCAGTGTGCTTTTAAGACAAAAATGTTTATGTAATTATTTTGTAAATAATTTTATGTAGTAACTTACCATTATGAAACTGTATCCTATCCAAAGAGAACTCCATCCATACGGACACTCTGGCAATGCCAAGGATTGACTGTGTACAGCTATTACGTTAGCTGGTGCTTCACAAACGACGCATCTTGAGATATATTGTTTAATTGCTGATTCTTCTACTGGCATCATCGGTATTGGGGCGCTAGTCGATAACCAATAGGATCTGTCATTACGACTAGCGTAATGGCACACATTGTTGAAATCACAAAATAGGAAAGGCATTGTAGAAAATCTTCTGATGCACGACCCAGCCAAACCAAGATCTTGAGAGTGGGCTTTTTCATTTCCTTCAGTATATAGTAAAGAGTATCCCTCCCACAATTTGTTATGACCGCTTTCACACTGTGGTACCTCAACACTCTGGCTGTGTTTCACTAACAATGTCACGGTTATTTCCTCCGATATTTCCACGCATGCTGCACCGGCATCACCTTTCTGACCGACTTCTCCCCTTGCCCCAGCAACACCTGGGTATCCATCCAGGCCTCTATCACCTTGCGGGCCAGTCGGTCCAATTGGTCCTGGAAAACCAGTCGGCCCTTGATCTCCTTTGTCTCCTTTCGGTCCTGGTGCGCCAGGATATCCGTCTATTCCAGGTGGACCTCGCTCGCCAGGGTTACCTGGTAAACCAGCAGGACCTCTTTCTCCCTTTGGTCCCGGCTGCGATGGCAATGCCGGTTCTCCTTTTTCTCCTTTAGGTCCGAAAAGTCCTGGTTTTCCATCAAGTCCAGGGAAACCAGCATTTCCTTTATCCCCAGGTGGGCCGATTGGCCCTTGGATGCCTGGCAAGCCTTGATAACCGGGTTCACCCTTGGGTCCTTGATATCCAGGTAAACCTGCTAAACCAGGTTCTCCCCTATCTCCCTTTTCGCCAGGAAGACCACTGCTTCCTGGGAATCCTCTGTCACCTTTATCTCCAGGTATTCCGGGTGGGCCATCAAGCCCATCTCGTCCGGGACGACCCAATGGACCTGGAGGTCCTTGTAATCCTGGTATTCCTGCATCACCTTTCAGTCCAGGAAGTCCAGGCGGTCCGAGTGGGCCTGGCAGCCCTTTAATTCCCGGCAACCCAGTCAGACCGATATCTCCTTTTTCACCTGGGAAACCATCTAGGCCTGGTCTTCCATGTTTTCCTGGCAGCCCCGGTAGACCTTTCTCTCCTTTAATTGTCAAACCTGGTGGTCCTGCTAAACCTGGATAGCCTCTATCACCTGAAAATTTATTTATTAAAAAGTTGTCATTTACAATCAGCTACAGAATTACCTTTTTCTCCGTTTAATCCTGGCAAACCGTAATCACCTTTAGGACCGGGGAATCCAACATCGCCTTTTTGACCATGTAAACCTGGTAGTCCAGGATTGCCTGCGTCACCCTTTTCTCCTGGTCGTCCTGTTGGGCCGGGTGGTCCTGGTTCACCCTTCTCGCCCTGTAGCGTTAACAGCGGTCCCGGTGCTCCTCTTTCACCATAATCCCCTTTAGGTCCCGGAAATCCTATATCTCCTTGTCTTCCTGGCAACCCTCTTTCACCTTTTATGCCGTCTAATCCGTCTCTACCAGGCAATCCCTGATTTCCCTTGGGGCCTGGATATCCTGGACTACCAGGGAAGCCTACGTCCCCTTTGGCACCAGGAGTACCAGGTATGCCATCCATGCCGGGTGTACCTCTTTCTCCAGGGAAACCTCTGTCTCCTTTAGGACCCGTTAATCCTGCGAATCCTACATCGCCTTTTGCTCCTTTGATTCCAGGAACTCCATCCCTTCCTGGCCTTCCTGGCTCTCCTTTTTCGCCTGGCAGTCCTGGTATGCTGCGACCTGGGAAACCTCTATCTCCTTTTGATCCTATATTTCCCGGTCTACCGGGAAGGCCTTCTGGACCACGGATTCCAGGAACACCTGGCTCTCCTTTTTGTCCTTTCTCAGAAACATCTCCTGGTGCACCAGGAGCACCAGGCAAACCGGGTATGCCAGGTTCGCCTTTAAGTCCTGGTTGACCAATGGGACCAAATGGTCCTGGTGGGCCTAATAGTCCTGTGTCCCCTTTTTCGCCTTGTAAACCCTGTAAACTGGGTAATCCAACCAATCCAACAGGACCTGTAGGTCCTGGGAAACCTCGTTCACCTTTCTCTCCCATTGGTCCGGGGTGGCCATCCATTCCGGGCAGACCAGGACTACCTGGTGGACCACGAGGTCCCATAAATCCCTTAAGTCCATCTATACCATCAGCACCACGTTCACCTTTTACTCCTGGTAAGCCAGCAAAACCTTGACGACCGGGTTCTCCTTTTGGTCCTGGAAAACCTTTAMGCCCATCAAAACCAGGTCTTCCCGGACTACCAGGTGTTCCAGMCGGCCCCACTGGACCAGCGTCTCCTTTCTCTCCGTCTCTACCAGGAAGTCCTGGTAATCCCGGACTTCCTATATCTCCCTTTTCTCCGATCATTCCGGGAAATCCGGGCTGCCCAGATGCGCCTGGCTTACCAGGATATCCTGGCAATCCCTTCTCGCCTTTGAAACCAAACGGACCTGGAGGTCCCGGTGGCCCTATACCCGGAATTCCAGCCTCTCCCTTTCCTCCTTTTGCTCCTGACAATCCAGGTGGTCCAGGCAGACCGTCTTTTCCTGGTTCCCCCGGAAATCCCATATGACCACGTTCACCTTTATCTCCTCGGGGTCCTGGCAATCCTCTTGGTCCGACAGGTCCTGGTGGACCCAGTTGGCCAGGTGGGCCTCTTGGTCCCGGCAAACCTTGTAGCCCTTTTACACCTTGCGGCCCATCGTAGCCTGGTGGACCAGGCTCACCTTTCTGTCCTCCTGGTCCCCTGTCACCTTTCAATTGTGCGGTTATTTCAGGTGGACATCTTCCTGCATCTCCTTTGCCACCCTTCAAACCGGGTTCACCTTTCGGTCCTCTTGCTCCCGGTGATCCAGGATATCCTGGTTCTCCTTTCACACTGGTACCTTTTTCTCCTTTAGCCCCGGGTACGCCAGGTTGGCCTGGTTTACCTTCTTGACCGGGAAATCCAGAATACCCTATATCTCCTTTTTGTCCTGGGAAGCCAGACACACCTGGTGTACCTGGTGGACCTATGGGACCTGGTAAACCGGGAGGCCCAGGGGGTCCTGAAGGTCCTCTAACTCCTTTGGCACCTTTATCTGCTTTGACCAAATTAACTGGAATTAAAGCATCTTGTCCAGGAGGACCCTCTGCACCCGGGTTTCCAGGCAATCCGTCTTTACCCTTAAATGTGCATCATAGTTAGATATACAGAGAAACTCACAGCTGTTACTTACCGGTGGTCCAGGAAGACCAGGTTGTCCAGGAACACCAACTTCTCCTTCTTCTCCTGGAAATCCTTGAGGCCCCGGAGGACCTCTCGGTCCAGGAATTCCATCTCGTCCGTCAATACCTTTGTCTCCTTTCGGGCCGGGCAAACCAGGTAGGCAGTCTATACACCTGCCTCCGATATCTCCTTTTTGTCCAGGCAGGCCAGGTACACCAGGTATTCCAGGCCTACCTGGTAGACCTTTCTCCCCAGGAACACCTGGTGGACCTGTTGCCCCAGGTATTCCGTCGAGGGTATCCCCAGGGGTTCCAGTTGGCCCAGGATAACCCCGCTCTCCTTTTTCACCTTTAGCACCATCTCGTCCTGGGATACCATCGAAGCCTTTGGGTCCCTATCACATGTCAAATTAAGAAAATGCTTCATCTATAAATACAATTACTTACAATAATCGATAGACCTTTATCTCCCTTAACACCTCTAAGACCTTGTGGTCCCGGTGAGCCGGGATATCCTCTCGGTCCATTTGCACCGGGAAATCCAATTGACCCAGATTCTCCTTTGTGACCTTTTTCACCTGGTGCACCCTCATGCCCTGGTACTCCGGGTAGGCCCGGTCCTCCCGCTGGTCCCATTGGCCCACGTTCTCCTCTCTCGCCAGGAAAGCCATCCAAACCTTTTGGTCCCATCGGTCCAGGATATCCACGTGGACCCTGTTTTCCTGGAGGTCCGGGTGTACCTTTCCCACCACCCGGAGGTCCAGGTGGACCGGTTAATCCGACAGGACCAGTTAAGCCATCTCTGCCAGGTTCTCCTTTTTGACCGTGTCTACCGGGTAATCCGGGAATACCATCTGGACCTCGGTCTCCTTTCTGCCCTGGAGGCCCCGGTGGACCAGCAAAACCATCTCTACCCTAAAAATGTTTACAGTGTAACTAGCAAGACAATTGTATTAAAAGTGTTACCCTAGGTCCAGGTACTCCTGGCAAGCCTTTTTCTCCCTTCATACCCGTTAAGCCAGGAATACCTGCGTCTCCTTCTGGTCCCGGTTCACCCTTCTGCCCAGGAAGTCCATAATCGCCCGTATCACCRCTTGGTCCAGATTCACCTTTAGGGCCGATTGTCGCCGTACTGTTTAGKGTTTGTTGTGCTTGTGAATCGCCTTTTGCGCCTGGCGGTCCTCTATTACCTTTTTCACCCTTAGGACCCTCAAAACCCAATCCCATATTTCCTTTGCTGCCTTTAGCACCGGGTGGTCCTCTTGGTCCCTGCAGGTAATAATAATTAATATTCCACGTAGAAAATGATGTGCTAGGATTACCAGAAGTCCGGGTTCTCCAGGAATACCGGGTTGACCTGGAGGACCTAAAGGCCCTGGATTTCCTGCGGGTCCAGTTACGCCGTCCCTTCCTGGTTCACCCTTCTGTCCCTTTAAAGTAATTTCACAATGCGCAGCTTCACCTTTTTCTCCTTTGACACCTTGAGGTCCCGGTAGACCGCGAGGTCCAGGTTGGCCGGGCGGTCCATCATTGCCAGGTAGGCCCTAGATTTTTAGCGTTTATTCCAAAGGCTTGAAGGATTAGTATGTTATTTATCTACTTACATCTGTTCCATTACATCCATCCAATCCTGGTATACCAGGCGATCCTGGAGGGCCTTGTAGTCCAGGGATTCCATTGATTCCAGGGAATCCAGGAAAACCGGCACGTCCTAATTCACCCTTCGGTCCCCTAGGCCCAGTCGGTCCAGGCTCACCCTTCTCTCCCTTGGGTCCCATTATTCCCTCTGGACCTGGGAAACCACGCTGGCCCTTTTCTCCGTGTATTCCAGGTATTCCAGGTAAACCCTGTGGTGATTTATTAGACTGGTTTTTACAATTCCACTAACTAACTTACGCGATTTCCTTTTTCCGCAAAGCATTTGGGTATGCACCGTTCGCTGCCGTTCTTGGGTCCATAAGCGCTGCCTGGAGCGTCAAATATATCGTAACTACTGCTATATGGTCTTCCGCTTCTATACGGACTTCCCGGATATACCGGGTAGTTTCCGTAACCTACATTGCTTTGCTGGGATCCATATGAACCTTGAGAAGAAGTATAAACTGGACGCGGCTGCCTATCATAACCACCTATTGCTCCCGTTTCCCTGGAGGAATCACCTGTCTCGCGACTTTCTGCTTCTTCTCCGTAGTTGTATTGCGATTGGTAGTTGTACGTTGGATTTGGATTGTATCCTCTATTCGATGAATAGTAAGTGTCTCGCCTTCCTTGAAGGCCAGTTTTATTTGGGGCCAGATGACTAAAGAATTGCTGTAAGCAAAAATGAAGTCAACGTTTTGAACAAATCAAATCAGTCTTACAGGACAGCATCTGGGACTTTTACACAAGATTATGACAAAAATAGGTAATTTAATTAATTCTAAGAATCTTAAACGTTAATTATCAAAGCCTAGATAAATACGTGAAATTGTATGTGATTAAGGATATTATCCTTCTTTAATTATTTTTGTCATTGCCCGGAACACTTTTATAATAATTGTCGTTTATGACTAACCATCTTGTATAGGTATAATTAAAAGTTATAAACTAAGAAATGAAACATTAAACTTCACTTTTTCTTCAAAATGTTACCGTAACTACTTCAGTTACTAGAAATGTTCAAATTCTTACAGTTCGTAAACGTGCACGACTTTCTTTTCCATCATCTAGCAACAGGTTACGATCTATTAAACGCTTGTTTACACACTGTTCCATGTATTAAATCAAAACTTCCCACATAGTCACAGAGCTCAGAGTGCTAATAATTTTCTTATATATAGCGGTTAAGTAATGTTGAACAGGCAAAGGTTAAACAATGCATAGAAATGTGTTAAAATGTTTAGGCGTTTCTAGAGTAATAAGTCCCTTATCTCCCACTCTGCCGGATAATTTCTACTTAGCGTTTTTGAACTATAAACGAAGTTCAACCATTGAAAAATTAGTTGCAAACTTTATCAATATGCAGGAAGTCGCAGTCGGTAACAACTTCATCATATGTTCCTCAAAAACGAAAGAGCCAGCTATTTCCGCTGTCAACAAGTAAACCCGTATATAATTGGATTATTTAGAAGAAAGCGAACAGGGACAAAAATAGCTCACAAAACGAAAGCATCCACAACGAACATGTCAACCTCCAAAGCACTGTTTGGTAAGTTATATCATAACGGCTCTTTTAACAATATGGGCAAGGCAACAGACATGTTCCAACGAATTGATTCCTTAAATCAAACCTAGTGCGTTATAAAGAAGGATCGACAATGGTGGTGGAGTGTGTTGGTACATACATAGTTCATAAAAAGCAGATATGTATAATTTGGATTTGTGAAATAATTATAAGTGGGCAGCTATGCATTAAATAAAATCAAAAACGTTTTGGGTGTAATTTTATCAACCTCTAAACCATACTAAATCTCTTATAGACACTGATACATATCTCTCTTTTTTTAACTGGGCGATTTAAACATTACGTAAATCCAGAATCCCAGATGAATTAACATTAATGCAGTATCACGTGGGCCTAAATCAAAGACATTTACTTCTAAGGATGATATTTTAGAATTGATTATTTTGTCAAGGGTTGCCAGGAAAATTAACCAGGACAGAATATACAGTCTACAAATCGCCTCCGCACACCTTTAAGAACTGTAACCATCCATAGAGAAAGGCACTGGTGTATAACTACTGCCATTCAGGAAATATCGTAAGGAAGAGAAGAGGGGAAAAGCAAATGAAGCAGCAAAGTTTTCGACGATAAAACGATAAAACTTTGAAAACAGGGTTTTATTAAGTTAAAGTTTTAATGGTTGTGAAGTGAGGTGAAATGTAGCCTTTTGTTAAAAGCACAACTGCTGTTTTATATTTTTTATTTGACATCAAACACAGATCATCTCATTTTGCTGTTTCGTTATTTCTCTAAAATTATCAACTCTCATCTTTACAAAGCGTACAACTGTATCATTTTTCCAGTATTATGTCCTCTAWCTCTCCGTAAAATTTTTGCAACTGCAGCTTTGATAAGAGGATGCAGAGAGTTGAATTTCGCAGTCTTAGCAAAACTTGTTAGTCGAGACGGGGTTAAATACCTGCTGGGTTGGAATGCAACTATAAACCAGAAACGAGAGACAAAAACCGTTGGTTTTTTTGTGCGAGTTCCATTCTAACTTCGTGCATGTCTAGCTCTACAAAATGATGCTTGGTATATGTGAAATTTTCATTGCCAGATTATTTAACACTTTGCATTTGCAGTTTGTCGTGCAATTTCATATCAATGCATTGTAATTAGCGTTTCTAGCTTTGCCAAGATCCGTTTAACGTGGTAAACATGCAAAAATAGAAAGGTGATGCGTCCATGATGTTGTTTACAGTACAAGGAATTGTTAGATGTCGCAAATTGTCCTTACTCAACTTCGCGAAAATTCGAATAGTCTTGTTTTTTGTGTGTGTCAAACGAACAACTGTATTACAGCTGCCATTCTGGATCTTAGTCAGTTAAATACATATTTTTTAATAATAGCAAGATAAAAATTAATAATTTAGGGTTTAGACCTCTCCAAAGCACCATTTTAAACAGGTGTAAAAGCAAACGCGCTCCAGTCTGAGTAGAATATTAGCATCAAAATGTTCTTAAGAAACAACATATTATTAAATCGCAGTCCATTATCAACAAACTTGAATAATAATAATAATAATATAATCTATAGTAATACCATTCATTAAATATCCTGATCTGCTTTCAGACGTGATTGGTTGGTTCTCGAAGAATATGTTAATGTGGTTAATCAAAAACTGTTTCGATAGTGCACGTTGTGTGTGAGTATTCTAGTCGCAGCATTTTCGAAGCTCTAATAGAACGAGTAGTTCCGGATTGGACGCTGATATAATCTCTCGCGCTCTTTGAAAAAGCACAAACAAAAATAGCTTTTGTGTAGGAGATCATCCTTGTATTGTATCCGCTGCAGTTACGCTTTGTACAGACCTCGTCGCAAATAAACCCGTTGGTTACAGCTGGTCTAGGAAGAGTCATAAATGCATAATAATGCAAGGCAAGCTTGCGGTTACTGTTGCGGTTAACAAATTTTTTAAATATTGCGAACAGTCCAGTACACGAAAATTTAATGTATTAATACAGTAGTCAGCAAGCAAGCAAGCAAGTCAACAAATGACAGCAGTAAAGGGATATGGAAATTAAATCATTGGTTGTAAATGAGCACTTGTATATTGCAATACCGCAATGCCATTGTTGTCTTCAAATAAATACTTAGCAGCATTAGAATACAGTAAATAATATCTGCTACTGTCTATTATTTTTTAACTTTATCTCATTGAAAAACTAATGTATATCATACGAACTAATGCCTTCTTTTAAGCGATATATTTTTATTAGGATATTTAGAGTAAATCATATAATTTCAAAGTAATTCTAAAAATATCGCTCTAGACACGAAGCTGTACATACTCACTGGTAAAGGTTTAATTAGAAGTTATAAAACCAGTTCAATCCTGCAAATGTAAATATTATTTTCTTTGAGGAAATCCTATTCCAAATTATTAAAATGTGGAGTAACTTATTTTTAACAAAGTATGTCTACTAGTCCTGAATAAAGCAAAAATTTGGAGTAATGCAAAAACTAACGATTTAAAGAAGGCGTTGGAAATATAATTCTGTTAGATATGCAGCCTAATAGAGTGAAACATTGACTAATGCACTAATGGTAAAAACCCTCAGAAGACACTTGCAGTAAACAGTAAAACGCTTTTTTGAAGTAAATTCAAAAATATAAAACAGCATCGTTTGCCGGTTAGAAATCGACAAAACACAAAATTAAAAGCATCTGAGCTTTCAAAATAAAACATCTGCCGTTTAAATTTACAGATATAAATAACAATAAAATCAGTTTGGAATGAAAATTATACGCATTTCTAACCATTCTTTTAAATGGAAAGTTTAAGTAGTAAATTAATTAATTATTATAGGAAAGCAAGATTCTGCAATTCCCACCAAAACCCAAATGTATGTATAAATTGAATTCTAAGGGTGTTTTGGAATAGCCGCATATAATTAAAAAAAGAATTAACATAAAAATAATCTCTTTTTCTCTGATATCTAAAGACGTAAGATTAAAATGTTCGGAATTGCTTCTATTCGATTTACACATGTTCACTAAACAAAGAGGTAGACAAGAAAATTATATTCTCACTTTTCAAATCAATACTAAATCATACATTTTTTTATTTTGAATTCCCACATTAGTTGAATGTAATTTCCTATCTTCAGCCGGCTATGAAAGACACCAAATATTGTGCAAAGCTATCATAATAATGATATACAGTACATGTTCAGTCTTCCTTCCTCATCTTCATTTTTAGTTCATTACCCAAGTTAAACGTTTCCGAAAAAATTCGAATAAAACCGTTAAAATATAACTTGTTTCTACAAGTGATATATTTTTTTGAAATCCCTGGTGACGCATCAGCCTATACAGCCATACCAACTCAAGCATTTTAAATAACAATAATGAAAGTTGCTTTCATTATCTACATTGTCGAAATTTCATTCTGAAGCGCGTTTTCAGAATATTAATTCCCTAAACGCGATCATGTAGATAACAAAAATTTAGTGGCGTGTCTAGGGCTCTTAGATTTTTTAGAAAAACATGACACTCATAAAAAGGGATATTTTACAACAATGTTATCCACGCACATTATTTGAAGCTTCTAACTCACTCAAGTATTTTATAAGTAGGTACTTCAGTTTACATATACCGAGTGTTGATAAAGAAACCTTTAAATTTATTCACAAAAATTAGAAAGAAAAAACGCTGGAACAGGTAACTTAAAAGAGTTAAAAAGAAATTTATTTTTAGATGATTGAATCACTTTGACGTCATCAATTGGTTTTTTAATAGAACCATTTGCATTGTTTATTATCGAGTCCTTATTATCTGAGCACAACACAAGTAGACTTTATAAAAATACGGCATTGACAACAACAGTTTTCAAACATAATATGTATAGTGACATAATTCTCAAACAACTAATTTAAATCTCTGATTTGCAAGTGGGAAGAWTTTGCTCTGGTCTTTAAGAATTAAACCACGACATTTTATTAAAAATCGAAGAAAATTCGAACCTATCCGTGCATCAGGTGGTAATAAACAACGACATACACCACTTAACAGTGGGTAAATACATATTATGAAAAGAAAAAATTTTGATCTTATAAGATCCGACTGATCCATACACTTTTATAAGACGATCCTGGCCGACAAATAAATTTTGTGAAGTATTGATAGAAAGATGTGATGAAGACATTAACTTTTTAAGAAATATATATTCTGTTTACCGACGAAGCAACTCACGAGCCCCGGCTGCTCGTGGTTGGTACCGAATGTGCGGTATTGCAAACAGCGTGCAGGGTTCCTTAAAAATAACGTACGTTTTTAGTGCTCCATATAATGGTGTATTTTTATTAATTGAACGTTTACATTTTTCTGTTTAGATTGACTTATGATATTTTTTGTGTTTCGTGCCAGCTTGCGCACATAGTAGTATTAGTGCTCCGGAAAAAATGTAAGTACCCAGTGAAAAATCGAAGCGAAAACTATGGTGTAAAGTTGTAGGAGTACCAGTAACAGCAAATCATACTTAAATCAAAATATACTAATGTATATCAACATGTGTATGTGTATGTACGTTTTAGCATTTCAAATATATTATTGCATAATTATTACCCACGGTACAGTTTTCACATTTCGTGCCTCGGAATGCAGTCCAAAATGTTTATGTACAATACATACTATCCGAAGATACAAAGAAAACTAAAAATACGAGTGTAATCCGCACTCCTCGCGGAAGGGAGACGTTTAAAGGTAATAATAATACTCTAATCTAAAGCTATCAATTATGTCTTAGTAAAAAAGTCTGCCATATATTACAATGATGAATTTCGGTTAAGGGCAATGACCCCATTGTGTCCATTTTGATTGTTTTTTTATGCCAAATGACATAATGATTGAATGCTTTAAATAATAAGGGTTCGAATCACATAAAGAAATACATACGGTTTTATTTAAAAAAGCATTTGGTGACGTCATATCTTCGTCACGATAACAGACTGCTCTGTTCCAATGGTCTCAGAATAAACCTTCCAGTATGATTTCGATTTTTTTGCAAATACTCTTTATTTCGAATTTTATGCGTTACCCTTTACGCGTATTCACTTAGTTCACATAAATCCCATGCAGCTTTTGTTATACTTCCACTTGTCTACGTACACCAAGCTAACAGTCCCCTAATTAGCTAAGATAATAAGCTCCCTAACATCTGCTCAGTACGGAAGTTCCAGGAACCTCAACATCTGAACCACTTCACATCCGAACTTTTGCTCTCACGGGCCACTCCGGCTGAGGAATGTCAACATGCTGTGAAACAAATGACGTGCCGAGAAAAACGGGGCATTCGGTTACTAAAACACATTATTTGTTGTGCCTCGGAACACTGGTAGCTGCGCCTCGCTGAGGAAGACGTGGTGGTTGACATGTTCTGTTATCGGGCATTCGGAGCTTGTAACATGTAACCTCTTTTATCTTTCACAGAGCGCTAGATTATAAAAGCGAAGGCGCGTACACGTGTTTTAAGACGGGATGTTTAACAGTTCTTGTGGGTTATATCGGGAAGTTGCGTATATGGTGTTAGCTTGGTGGTAACATGAAAAGAGTTGCTTTCAGAAGCAATACCGGAAATTGAGGTTTCTAAAGATGTTAGGCCCAAAAAATTATTTATAGCATTAAATTCTGACACTTTGTTAGTGTGGCTAGGTATGTCTTAAATAGCAAAGCTAACTGCAATATAATTTACAACAATCTAAAATTATGGAATTGCTGATGAAGAACATATTTCCTAGGTTGGAAAACCAGAATCCTTCAAATACACACCGATTAATACTAATAGAAAGAGGAGGTTTTCCGGTAACAGACTTTTCCCAACTAATACTCCAAACAACTTTGAAATTACACTAATTTAGAAATGACCAGATTGGGAGACTGACGTCAAGATTGTGCATAAAATTAGACTGTTACTCGTATTTATACCTTCCCTCTGTAGAAATTGGTCATATATATTTCATTAACCGGAATCAAACATCCCCATAGAGYAAAGAGATTTATSAATGCCTTCAACATCTGCAACGATATCGTCTAGCGCACATCATTTGAAAGCTTCAAAGATATTTACATAAATGGAAGTTCCTTTAATCTGTGTTTTAGAACCAATAAACCTATGGGTTACTTAATAATGAATGTATTTTTAGTATACATATTTCTAACATAACTAAAAGTAATTCATTAGTTCTGCTGTTAAAATGTTTTACTGTATATACAGGATGATCAGTTAAGGCTAGATAGCGGCTGTATCTTAGAAAGTAGTATTAGAAACACGCGGTAAATATTTTTAAGCAAAAATGGCCTAAAATAAAGCCCTTTCGAATCTCTGCTTTCTTGTTTACTAATTTTGTTTAAACACTTTTTGTCTAATTGACATGGCAACGCTATCAGGAGAAGAAAAATGTCAAGAAGGCATTGACCGCGAGAAATACTTGCATTAACAACGTCAAGTTCTTCAATTATATACTGACTGTTTGACTTCCTGCACGTTTCTTTTGTTGAGTACACACAAATTTCGATCACTTTTGTTGTCTTAGAAATGTACACAGAACTGCTTATAACGTCTTATAAGAAATAAACAGCAGTTATAAGTTAACGAATAACAATTCCACTTAAAGCCTTATCCGAAACAATTCATTGAATTTGTGGAGTACGAGGAAGTGCATTTATGTGCAATGTTTGCTAAAGATTTACCTGTCAGTAATGCATCTTGTTTTACGGTTTTGCAAGATTTAAAAGTTCTTATTCTCTCAATTATATATTCTCGTAAATCGATCATTTCAGGAAGGTGAACACAACTATTGCTTACTTGTTCGCTGCGATTATTAAATTACCTGATATATGTTAATATGAGAAAACGCCTGGGAGTGTGTATTTTTAATATATTCTGTAGTGTTTTGTGGGATAATTAACTTTTGAGGCTACAGAAAGCTTACATTTCGGAGCTGTGGGGTGACATTGATCTGCAACCTACTATCGCCGTGCATATTGTAGCTTGGCAGCAGTTACAAAAAGGCGGCACAAAGAATTCAGAAATCAATGCCCGCGTTGCATGAATCATTTATAAAAGCCCTGTATAAGTGAACTGCACCTACCAAGTTGGCATGCAACTTACACGTCAACTTGACATTCCCATTAAGGAGGATAGGCGGCTTTTTCGTCATTCTCAGTTCACCTGTATTTTTTTACTTACTGTAAATGCTTCATAAAATTCTTGTTAAAGAAAACTTGTGGTTCCTAGAGGTTGTTGAGAAGCTATGGCTTTTCTCCAAAGTTACATTCCTCACAATTATATTTGCTAGCAGCTGTGTTATACGTCAATTTATTTTAAATGAACATAGATGCATTGCTCCAAAGTTCACAAATCCATAAAATCTGAACCCTACAAACCGTTCTAGTGCAACTACAAGAACTCTCAATGGGACCCCCGACGGCGAACACGAAAAGGGAAACAGTTCAATAGTGAGAAAGAACGCCGACACTTACCGCGCTCACGTGAGATGATAATCCCAGCATCCACACGACGAGCCTGCAACAGAAATTTATGTTATTCGCCTGTTAGAAGGACATTCATATAGGTTAATTACTACATACGGCACATAATTATAAACATCTTAAATTTCAAGAATAAAAGACATAGGAAAGCTGAATAAACTATTTCCTGTGGTTTACATATGGCTGCTGTTTTAATTTCACGATTTTATTATGTTATACAGGGTGATCAGTTAAGGCTAGGCAGCAGCTATATCTTGAAAATTAATCGTGCTAGAATCTTAAACAATTATGGCCACAGCAGCTTTACCGTTAGGTGGCGCATTTAATATGACATATCTAAAGCCACTAGGTATATATGACAAAGTACCGCAATGCACTTGGACAATCAGTAAGACAGAGAGGGATACCTATATTTTGGAATCAAAATGGCTGCCGCTTCTGTCATTTTACGCATCTGATCGTGATCGCATGACAGCAAGGATACTGTGACAAATTAAGATTTATATATTATATAAGGCGTTTCGTGATAAGCGATACGCCACCTAGCGGATCAATCCAACATTACGGGCTCTGGGTAATTTTGTTTAGCACCGTCGTTGTTATATCCACATTTTAKCTGTTAAATATCTAATATTAACAGASTATTCGATCGATAATCAGAGTTTTGGCTTTTCGGTAAGGTGCCTAAATTTCTTGCCTGGTGTTGAGCATTCTTCATATACAAAGACGTGTTTTATGTTGTCTGGCGTCATATAACCTCAAAATTGTTGCAGGAGAGAATGAGAAAAAGGGACGCTTTCTGCTGTGTATCAGGGTGCGTATCTAAAAATGTGTACCTACCGCATATTTTACAAGCTTGTATTAAGAGGCCAGTCCCCTTTTATTGCTTGATCTCTCAAAGTTAACTGAATACACTTTAAGGGCATCCATTTTAAGTACTCTCAAAACAAGAAACGTCACGACATCGTGATAACTTTTTTAATTTTGGCGGGCGGCTACTGCCATTATCCAGAGTGGGTAGTTGCAGCTACAGTCACGTCGGCGCTGCGATCTTAAGTTGAAACGCCTATTTAGTGTAAGGAGGTAGGAATTACGAAGAGAACAAAAATACCTTACTAAAAGTGTGTATTATTCTATTTTCAAATAATTTTGGGTCACCGCATGAAATGAATGAATGAAAATACCGATTTAAAAAAATCTCATCAAAGGATTCCATAGAGTGGGATAAACTCAACTGCAATAGGTTGGGTTAAATTCTACCAAAACTGTGAATGGGTTACATTCCACTATTGATGCAAAAGGCAAGGGTGGATTAAATTCTGTTAAATAACTCAATGAGGTGAGCTAGTGTATTGCAAATATCTGTGAAATAGCCACAAAATTTATTTCCTTATAGGCCATAAATAAATTACACTTAAAATTCATAAATCGTTTTGCTTGCAATTCACTCACACATCATTGGCAGGAGAATAGAGAAAATGAATCCGTTCTGTACAAAGTGTAATTCGATGCTGAAAAAGTCTTAGATACAGTCAAGAAAATGATGAATCTTCTACATCTGGGATGTCAACAACTGCAAAAGATTGCCCTTGGATTACCTGAAGTTGTTTTGAATCAGAAACAAGAATTAAAATGTTTCATATCTAAATTGATGCTCTTGATAAACATTTTCCATCAGCACAAAGCTCATGTTTTGAACGACATGTGTTTCGTAATATACAAGATAAACAATTACATATCTAGAAAATATTTTCTAAACCGCCCGAAACGTATAGTAATATTATAATTATAATATTATCATTTAAAGAAATCAACGTGTCCAAATGCAACTAATTTATTGAGTTAAACATTTATTGTAAATAAGAATAAATCAGTACAAGTAAAATCAGTATAGATAGTCTTCATTTTTTAGTCAAAAATATTTCGTGTATTACCTGTATATTTTAATTACTAGGTTTTATGAAACAATAACATATGTACTACCAAGGTTTCTGCGTTACCGTTATTCAATCTACAATGTTTCAATATTTTTAGTTGATATTAATTAATTTAAAAAATTTCAAAATTGGAGCCTTGGTTGAAATTAGAGATGAGCGTTCTAGTTCATTTTGCTAAATACTGCGTACAGAATTCGTTTGCAACTTCCCACCTCTACTCTACTCTACTCTACTCTACTCTACTTTGTAGGATATAGTGGCTTTAGACATATCAAAGGATCGTTTCTTTCTCCAAAAAGTTGCAATTCGATGTTGGTCTAAAATAAACTTATTATGATATATGTTTACTTCCTAGTAAATTTTGCTTGAACCTTTTTCTTTAGTTGCCATGACAATGACAACTGGGGGGATAGAAGTGTCAAATCTTCAAAATGGCATAACTCAATTATGGTTTAAGCGAATTCAAGGAACGATGACTAGTTTTAAAGTGAATTTTATATTACAACTACTATAATAGAAAAATTATCAGTAAATGTCCATCGTTGCTGGCAAATCACTTATAGCCTAATTTAATTTCAAAGAAAAAATAGCCGAACCCAAGGAGGGGTTCGCAGTTTTTTTTAGTATACCTAACAGAGAAATGAAGAAAGATATCGACCTCAGGTTTTCAAATTCGTCTTGCTTGATTAAGGAGTTATAACTAACAAAAAGTCTATTCTTAAATAACGCCTCCCAAAGTCAAACAGTTGCAATAAATTATCAATTATTTATGATTATACTGAAAACCATAAAATTCACTTTAAAACTAGCCATCAATCGTTAAATTCGCTTAAACCATACTCAAGTATTTTCAAGATTTAAAATTTATGTCCCTGCTGTTGTTGTTGTCATGACAACTAGAAACCAATGTTCAAACCAAATTTATTATATTATATTATAACGAGTTTATTTTAGACCAATATTGTATTGAAATTTTTTTGAAAAAGAAAGAATCCTTTGATATGTCAGATTAAATGCGCCACCAAGCGGCAAAGTTACGTACTTCATAATATCTTAAATGAAATCACTGTGACCATATTTGTTTAAAAAATAATACTGCAAAATTCTAGCAAGATTAACTTCCAAGATAACTGGTCACCCTTTACACCATACCAACGAATATATTTTTTCATCTGGAAGATTGCCGTTTTTCAGAATCTATACTGGCTTTTTGGCTAATAGACAATCTGACTTCGTTGCTCTAAAGAAAAGTCCGATCTACCTATATTCAATAATTGTAGAATATGTCGGACACTCAATAAAAGTTCATTCAAATGCAGAAATTTTATGCAAATACATAATACAAAGATATATTCTCGTTGTGTTGTTCCCATATATACATTTTTACAAAAAAAAATTGTAATTAAACCAACTCTATATTGAAGTGTCATAAATCTTAAGAGAATTCTAAGTAACTAGTCGTTATTTAGCTAATATAGGGTCAATATAGAGCTGTCTTATCTCATATTCTTCCCGGAAGACTAAGTTAACAAGATGACAATTAATATTGGCATATCACTTAAAATTGCATTGACACAAGTTATGTTCAACTGAATTAGTCTATTTTTAGGTATAATTTATATGCATTTTGCTGTTATTATTCTTGGGTGGCATACTTAACACAACAATTAGTAATGACGTATTGCATAAAATTGAACTGTTACTTTATATGCAATTGATGCAGTTACGTATAAATTAATACTGACAGCTAACCAATTGAACAATTGCAACAACTGTCTGATGCAGCAATTATTGTACGATAACATATTTGCTATCCCCTGTAGTTACCATTATTATATTACTCATAAGTTACTTATATTAAATATTCATATACCGCTATTTTCAAATTATTACCCTTCTGCCAGTTAATTTAAATAGGCTAAAAAATTAAGCAAGTAGCTCTGGCCTGGGTTGGGGTTCGGTAATATCCACTGGACGTGAGGAATTTCTTTTTGCATATTTGCTAGTCGATCAGGTAGGGCCAAAATAAACAGGATTAAAGAAAACGTTTTTGTTTCTTTTTATTTATTATATGTCCCTTTATCATTTCCATCCGCAGATGTTTGGATAGCATTTTTTCTCTCCAAATGCAATTTCGTTGGACTATGATTCTCATTAATTGCGTTTAGTTTTGAAAAAAATTTACTGAGCGTTTATATAATCACTAGCTTTACTTTACAGCATTTGTTTCACTGATGAAAGTTTTATGTTGAATGATAAAATAAACAGGCACAATTGTCCTTACTGCAGTGATACCATCTCACACATTTTCAATTAAAATAATCCAAACAGCTKAAGAATTGAACGTCTGTGCAGGCATTCTGAGCGACCGCATTTACCTACCCGGTTTCCTAGATGCTTCCTTTCCTGTACAAGGAATAGACTGGAGAGATCCAATCGAATAATTCCCAGCTGAGTCGCCCGATTTGAGCCCTTTAGATTTTTATGGGACCACACTAAAGTTTCGGTAAAGAATCGCAACTGAGTGTCGCCAAAAGTATTGCAAAAGGTTAGGCAAGCTTCTACAATCGATTGTACTATTGTATGGAAGCTGGAGATGGACATTTTTAGCAGTACATTCGTTAAGTAAACTTTTGCTTCATCTCACAGTAAGCTGGACAGTGTTCTTAAAGAAGAATCATTCAAATTTGAAAAGGACTGGTTAAAAAATGTCAATGTCAAGCAAACGCACCTATGCACTAAGGATTTGCTGAGGTATATTTTCAATCACCCTTTCGCCCTCAATAAGCGAAAAATGTGCAAATGTGTTTGGGGTAGTAGGACGAGATATAGAAACTTCTAATATAAGTAGGTACTCCCTTAATTTGAAGCGACTGGTATGTTTTCATTATAAAACCATTTAATACTTTGTAAAATTGATTAACCCGCATGTTTCTTTACGACAACAAAGTTGAATTTATCGCCGTCCGTTCCGTAAATCATCTCCATGGAGGCATTTTAATAAAACCCAGCTTAATAACTATTAGCAGCGACAATTCAAGGATTTTTAACGTTTGGTGTCCAGTTTAATGTGCATCGTAAAAATTTGTTAATGTGTAACGCAAGAAGTGTGACGTCATTGTTGATTATTCGTCTACATCCAGGAATAACCGAAAGTGGTCTATCTCGAAAATGGTAATACAGCAAGCGCTAATTAAATGGACTAGCACCGACGCGTAGCGCGGTATGTTAGCGCTTTCAGTTTTTTTACAGTTATTTGAGAACGTGGCCGATGCACAGTTGGTGCCTTCTGTGGAAATAGCGATTAAAACGTCAAGAATTAAATTGACCGACCGGACTGGGAAATAGCCTTGATTCAAGTAAATCCTTCATTTCTTTGACCCTGTCTGAGGGAAAGTAGATAAATAACAGTTACATAAGCTTAACGGTTACCAAGTGAGCAGGTTAAAAATATACTGCGGAGAAAAGATTCTAAACTCAAAGCAACAATATAACTTTAATCGTGTAAAGCTGAGTAGGAATTTATGTAAATGATTTATAACATTGATAAAAATACTTATATTCTAAAGTTCACAGATTGGATTCGCGCAGACTGAAAAATCTTTATTGCCATAGATCTTGTGCCCTTTTTGAGTACACTACATTGCAATAAAAATAGCAATAAATAACAAAAATTTTCTTTGAGAAACAAAATTTTATTCACCAGTAGAATCGAGCATATTAGCTTTGGTAATTTGTGATGCAAGCAACCATAAAAAATTTTCTTCATTTAAAATAAAAGAAATTCGTATTAGAAAAGTTCAAATATTGATTATAGTCTGATAACACCCTGAATCAATATAAGTGGAAATATCGTTACGACAAGAAAGTTGTATTATAATTGCAGGGTTATATTTTCCTATTGTTAATCTGAACTATGCAAAATTGAAGTAGACGGAATATAATTTGGCAATTTTCGATGCGATAAAGTATTAGAATGATAATATGCACTAAGATCATTTTAAGTGTTGGATCAAAATGTACTTAGTTAATGTTTTTTTTTAAGTAAAGTTGTATACTATCCTGTAAACATGCATCGCAATCATTGTTCACCCTATATATGGATGATTTTTATTTATCTCAAAAACAAATGTATTATAGCTCACAAAGAAGAATTCTTTAAATTTTATGCAAATTTTATTATTTGCAACTTGTTGGAATTCGTTTGTTAAACTATTCAATAATTGAAATGAATCCAATTTTAACTCCTGAAATACTTTGCTGGAAATAGTTAAAATAGTTTATTAGCTAATTCTGCGTCATTGTCATTGTCATTGCCAGAAAAATAAAGGATTGCTATTTTAATAACTGCAAGTAGTAAAAAGACGGAAAATCACAAAAAGATTTGAACATTATTATTATTATATCCTACGAGTATAAGGTTTTTCACAGTTGCTAAACTAAGATTCTGTCAAACTTATCCGAAAAAATAGCAGCTTAGTATATAAAACTACAGAAGACAAAATTCATGCTGGATTCGAGGGATAAAGAATTTCGCTACAAGGGAATGCGATCTTTTCGGGTAAAATTAGACAATAATAAATTAATGCGCCTCGTTTATTTTTAAGGTTGAAGACATTGAAGTACACCTGCATAATAGTGAACATCCAAACTAGTCTTTATAATAAAAGTTTATTGTTTTGTGGCACCTGTTGTTATTCCATTTATTATATGTCCCTTCATGCACTAAATCTGAGTCAATTACCTACTTGTTAACCGTTTACAGCACAAATTTAGAAAAAAAGGAACCTGAAAAAATAGATATTATACTTAGTTCTGATACAAACGCAAGTGAGCTTTCGTTGGTTTCAGCTTAAATGAAATAGTTGAAATGGCAAAAAGAACATGCTTTTAGCACCCTTTTAAACTTAAGGAAAACAAAAAAAGCTGCGTAGTTTAGGAGACACTAAAATGCTGATTTTAATTTTGTGGATTGGACAAATATTCTTATAGTTAATTAGCAAATTTTACGGCAAAGTAAAATTGAAACAGCACTAATTTGTCCAGAACTATTTTAACTGAAAATTTTAGAAGCATGCCCATTTACTTACAAGTTTAAATTTTATTAGTCCAATAAACGAAACAAAACTTTATGGACTAGATTTATTTTGCTTTTTTTTACGCAGAAAAGGTTGTCATTAATCATTGCCAACAATTTTAATCTTCTCCCCGGTCAGATTTGCATTTTGACTGGAGCAGTTTTAGAGCTTTTACGACCTGGAGAATGCGGGTTCATATTCGTTCAGCGAATCACTGCCGAAACATGAAATTGCGATACCGCAACCCCGTCGAGCAAAGGAACTTGCAAATTTCGTCCAACCGGTTGGTCCACAAATTTTAGTCGATCTTCGACACGCGCACCATCGGCACAACACCACCGTCAATTTTGGGGTCAGAAAATTTTTCAGCATCGAAAAAGTCCGTACTCACCCTATCCCATGGACGGTCATGACGACCCTCCTCCCCATCCGGGGAAGCCACACAGCACTCGATCTCCGTTATAGTCCACACGCGGGCCCGCGCGTCACTGAAGGCCCTCGCAAGACCCAGCATCCCAGAAGCCCACCACGTCCCCCGAGCGTCCCGCGCTGTTCCTCCGCGATACCAACAAGCACTCGCGGGATCGTCTCCAGCAGGCACAGTTTCGGCACCAGGAAGCCAAAACTTTCGTGCAAGCCGTGGAAGGGTAGAGGCTTCTGGGTGGTGAAGTCCAAATTTTCGAAAAGCCTTCGGTTCGGAGGAAAAACGGACTTTTGGAAAAAGTCTGTCGGGTCTGAGATTTGCTGTAGTGGTGGGGATTGTGCTCCAGACGACGATGGTGAAGCACATGGTGCAGTAGGCCATGTCGCTGCGTCCGGGCCGTTGCCGGGCGCTCGCCCTCGGTCTGCTGCTCGTCGTTTTAGTGAAGACGGTGGATTCATCGGTGAGTACCTTTTCTTAATATTTTTGGGCCCATTTCGGGTGCCGTTCTGCGGACTGCGAAAAAAGCTCATCGGATTCGCGCGACCGAAGCGGTGGAGCAGAACGGTAACCCGACGCCGGTAAATCCATTCTTCGGGTGTTGTTGAACTGACGTTGATTGAAACGTAGCGGCATATCTTGGCGTTTCAAGTTCAAAGCCATCCAGGTTGATGGTTATTGCGTTATGTCATCCGGGGAAAACGTAAATCATTGCATCAACATTGCCAGTTTTCCTCTTTTCGCTGGATTTGAAGTTTAAATGACACCTGTTGCCTGTCGTAGATGCGTAGATTAGATATGTTTGACTGAGCATAATATTGCTTCGGTGATATCAAATTGGCATAGTCACCTGTAAAAGGAGTGAAGTACGAATGCGATATAACAATTGCATATTTCCTTTTATGAATATAACGAGTTTCATMTTAAAACTSTGCAATAGTTAAATTATACCTACAGGCTGGCACCAACAWGGCATAAAATTGCCTGCTTTATAGTTCAACTTTTAAAGAAACWTACTGAAGCAACAAAATAGTAWGTAATAAAGGTGTTATCAGGTATGCGAGTGTGCATTACAMAGAGTAATGTCAATATCTCTTATWACTGAAGTAACCCTGAAATTTTGACCAGTATGCTTCTGCAACCCTTTCAGGCTACCTAAGAAACTAGAGCCATATTTATACTTACACTCTTATTTAAGCATTTTATCACTGTTTATATCAAAAGATGAGAGCATGTATGGCAATAGTTTGAATATTTGATTGTTAGACCTATTTAAAGAAGCTTTATACAGGGTGTGCCTGAAATACTTGTACAACGTTCTACTACAGGTTCCTGACATGAATAAATAAAGTTATTTAACCAAATTTATATTAGTGCAAAAATAAATCATTTTGCTTCAATAACTTAAGAAGTGTTTTTACGATTTGCTTCAGATTTGATTTGATAGCCCTAACTTGTTTACAAAAACGGTCTAGAGTTTTAAATCGTTTATTTGAGAAGTTTGAATTTTTTATTAAGAAATATGGTCTATAAAACTTTTTCGTCTTTTAGGAAATTTTGATATCTACCAAGGTCCAGTCAGAAAAAATATTTTTGTTTATCACTTCGTTAAAAATGTCTGACCAGCAAGGATGACAATACTGCTTGTTTATTAACAATAGCTGTGTTATTAATTAGTGTGACGTAATAACTCGTTAAGGAATCAGTTTTGGACTAAGACAAATGAGTTAAATCGCTTTATTTTCATAAAGTAATAGAATGGTGTACACTTATTTTGGGGACACCCTGTATATATAGACGTCAAGAACCTAACTTGTATTGCTTGATTTCTCAGAAACATGGCTAACCTACACTCTCCTACGCCAACGGTTTCTTACCAACTGCTTTAGAATTGGCAGTGATTTACCTCACAAATATCAATCAGCTTTTTTTTTCTTGGATGACAAGGTTCCATCACATAGCATTATATCTAGGAGCGCATGAWTCCGTTAATATTAATTTGAGATTATGTTTAAGTTCGTGCTTGAAAGTAGAATTTGGTGATACAACAATTCACAGCAATAATKGATTGACAGTTTAGATTTAAAGAACACATTTCTGTTTTTATTTAATTCGCTTCAAGTTGTGATTTTGCAGATATTRTACTAAAAGAGAAAACGAAGMTGATAGGTTGAAGCGGTCAAATATAATCCCCTTGACTGAAATGTATGGTTATGAATCGATGTCGTTTAATATGTTGAACCTTGAAATAAATTACATATAAAATCTAGTCGCCAAATAGTTCTGAAATGGTAGATTTCGTTAAATTTCTAGCATAAAAAGCTTTAGATGATTTTAATATCAATTCGCTTCTTTTTTGTGAATAAAAGTTGATTGTATAGATTGAGAAAATAGAAATTCTGTTGTACTGCGATTTTAATTTGTATCTCAGGCTATACTTATATACCACTTATATTAGTAATGTTAACTTTTAGCATTGTCTGCACCAACCAACTACAGATCGATCTACTTCGCTTTCATTACAGTTCATCAGCCTACTAATGCAGACAGCATGGCATAGAACTGATTTTGCCTATGTACCAAAGGCTTGGGTGTAGGTGCATGCCAACTTGTCAGATTACAGGTCACTTCCTTTAGCAAGTAGTTTGTATTAAGGCAGCTAGCTGGCTTTGTCATTGGTCAGTTCAATGCTGACAGACAGCATTGTCATCTATTTTTCAGCGTGTTCTAGATACAGTTTTAGTTTTAGACTGCAACTTGCAATCTAGTGACAAGCGTATTTTTTAAATTTCCATTTTATCAATACCAGCCTTATTTGTTATTTGTTGATCGACATTTTCATTTATAACGATGCGTTCCCGAAAAGCTACATTAACCTAATTCACACAATTTATCGCAAKTTTTGTGTTGGGTTATAGCTAAACCTCTGGTAGAAGCAATAATAATACGAGAAAAGGAAATTTTGCCCGGTGGCTTGAAATAATTGATAGCAGCTTGCTTATCTATAAAAATTACGTCACTACTGAGAGTAAATTATACGTACAAACCAGCATTTAGAAATATATATACATATTTATTATATACAAACTTTAACATGTAGCAACCACTATTTTATTATCAAATATTCATATGGTGATATAGTATAAATATGTAAACCAGTCGAAATTTAGATATATTTTTTAAATGCCGACTTACGAGAAATTATGGATGGTGGAGTTATATGATGGTTCCTTAACTTATAATTTAGTTTATAAGGAAAACTGCTCTGACTTCATTTAAAGGTATTCCTACGTCAGATAGCTAGTAATTTTTGAAAAAGTACTAGTCCAAATCTTAAAAAGAAAACGCTGAAGTAAAAAATACAACAGCATGCTCTGTAATAATAAACTAATTTGTTATAAAAATCACAGTAATTGAAATAGTATATCTTTACTCCAAATTCCTTTATTTCATCGGTTACCGGTTTCGAGGTTCAATATCACCTCATCATCGGACCAGGAATAATTATGATAATAATAACATTGAATCTCGAAAATAAATAAAGAATAAATAAAGGAATTTGGAGTAAAGACATACTATTTCAGTTACTCTAATTTTTATAGTTACACTCCAAAGTTGTGTAATTTTTACTATTTTTAATTTATTATAGTTGGCATTGTATCTTTGGTGAACAAATGTTTCTTTTTTAGTTTTCTCTGTAATATACGTAGTCAATAAATAAATAATAATTGTATTCTGTAGGTATATGGGACATTTTAAATTCACATTTTTGAAAACATACTATATCACTGTTAAAAATATGAAGACTCGATTTTTACATGATCAGTTCAGAAAGTTACGAAGACTTCTTTGAGTACTTAGCGTTAAACATGTGTCCGACTTTACGATTTTATTTATGGCGCTGTTATCGCGCTGCTTAAATTGCGGTCGTATCTTCTTCTCCCGTTCAAGAATTTACTTAGACCGTCTTGTGTCACGAATTTATTACTGAAAACAGCCGCAGAGTCGTTTAACCTGGCAATGTTTGAACGAAAATAACCTATTTTCGAATTACGTCATACGCGACTCAACGGTGGGCTTGAACGAACAATTTAAGAATTTGAGGAAGAGTTCTAAACGGATTCAACTCAATGTCGTTTCATCTTAAAAGTCTATCAAAGCTACCTTTGTGGCGCCTGCTTCTTCAAATATTTGCACGCATTTGTGCCCTTGGAACCTTTAGCATAGTAATTTCTTCAAATAGCTATTTTATATTTATCTGTCAATATGATATAGTTCCGCATTTTCAAATAGTGAAGACATTTTGATAGGCGGCCTCTCTCTTCGAAACGGCTTTCGCAATTATTGGTAATTACAGATTTGCATTTATTAATTTCTCGTTTTTGACAATTACGTCAGCCCGTCATTTATGGCTATTGATATTAAATCAGTAGGAAAATGTGTACCTTATTAGTTTGTTAATTGCACTCTGTCTCTATTTCAACAATTTAAGAAACTATAATATACATAGGTTCTTACATAATACTGACCATTACCTATTTATGTTTCTTTAAAATCTCCAATATATCCTAAAATGTTTATTTCTTTCACCTCTTTTGTGTGTAAAACCTTTAAATAAATATTTTAGAATATTTTTATTTTTAAATTAAAAATTCTTGCTATATGCTCTTTAAGTATTGTCCCTGTTAAACCTTGAACATCCGTGCATGGATTGGCTGCAAAGATTTGTGTGATAAAGATCAGAAAACATTAAAATTAATAACCTGTATAGTAAGTATTCGAATTACGAAAGTTAAATTAATTATGGGTATGCGTACGCTTGACTAGATGTGCTGCATACTAAATATAAGATTTAGATTTGCGATTACCTGTGAACGACGAAAGGACTATGTTTAATAAATCAGGTGAAATATCTAGATCACGTCAACTCAATACTTCAATGATTCTCCATGACGTATGAAACGTATTGAAGACTGGTGTATCATTATACTTGTGTAAAATCACCGTATAAGTAACAAGAAAAGGAGATTTTTCCTACTTCGACAGCTGAATTCAAAAAATTATTTTAGAGGCTCCATCATGTAAACAACCAAAATTCGAACTAATCCAATTGGCCTTCCCATAGAACACTCGGGTTGTGTAATGTATAAAAATGGAAGCTTGCGAATGTAGGAAATCTGAAGCCCACTTGCTGATAACGAGTAAAAAAAGGCGAGTAGGCCAAGCGGAAATAGGCGAGATCATCTCGATTGGCCCCCAAAAGCTGAGCAAACAAATACGCCCATGTAGGAACGCAGTAATTACAAACAGATCTAGGAACGACGAACAGACATTTGGAATTTGATGCTTACGGTAGCTCTTGGTTTCCTTGACACCTAAACTTAAACAAGTCGGAACTGTTTAGGGTCAAGCGTGCACCATAGTGCGACGTTGTCAGATAAGTTGGAATTACAAAAAGTGCAGAATTTATACGTTTCTTCTAAATGCATCCGGATGTCGTTTGGTTTTAGAGAAGTTTATATCAATTTAGACGTCGGCATAAAAGGCCGTGAATATTTTATATCAAACAATATGGGGTATAAAAATTATGTAACATAATTCTGTTAATTGGTTAACAAAATAACGAATGTTTTAGCACCTCCATCCGATAGCAATTAATTAGAATATTAACAATGGACCCCAAATTGTGATACACGTATACTAATTTAGCAGCGGGTACTTCTATTTCCAACCGTAATGAAGTAATGAAAAACTTCTGTACTTCTATGAAGCATAGAGAATTTAAATTTCACAAAGATTGTACGTGTCAATCAGTTAAAAAAAAACTACAATTTACATGTTTTTTGTGAATCATGTCGTCCATCATGTCTAACGATTGATAAATGACTGGTTTTTGTAACAAATCATCAAAGTTGAACTACTTAGAAATTTTAGAGATATACAAAATTTTTAAGGACCAAAATTGGACAATACGAAATAATTTTTGCAATTTCAGTTGTCCCATTCTAAATTTTTTATTTGACCGCTAATATTTACGTTGCTGGTTTGAAAGTGTTTTTTCATTTTTAGTCAATATTGCTTGTTTAGATTTTTAGTTTCATTTTATATTTTTAACAGTGTCATAATTTTTTCCTGTAATTTGTAATAATGGTACTGACGATGGCATATTATAGCCGAAAGCGCTTTACCTAATAAATGTATTATGGATTTAACTTGGTGAAGTTATTTTACAAGAATTAATTCAAGATTTAATCAACGTAGAGAAAAATGGACCATTTTTCAACGTTTAATGTGTTATTTTTTATTATTTAGTATTATTTATCAATACCCATATTCTTCTGGTGCTTTTTTAAGCCCTGCATTTCTACATTCAATATATTTTTTATAGAATGACTACAGTGAATATGTCAAGTGCACAAACCAGCGTTTGTTTGCCGCTTCTTTAAAAAAAATATAAATGGAGACTTTATCAAGAGGCGCGTTCTGTTCAATATAACCTAATGCCATTCTTTTACGCAAAAAGGCCAAAACAACTGATAATCAAAAAGCAAATATACTCAAATTTATAAAAATTATGCGACACGAAATATTTTTGATTTGAAACATTTTTCGAACTACCCTAACTAAAGTTCTTAAATGAAACACCTTGTTCATTGGACAAAATATGTTTTGAGAACCCCGCCGTTAGCACTAATGTGCTATTGTATACCATATATAAGATGCAAATTTATATTTTACACATTGGTAATAGATTTAAGCCTAATGGCCAACATGATTGTCTTTCTCAAGATGAAATTAAACGAAAAACAGCAAATATTACAATTACACCAAAGATATTTTTGAGATAGGTGTTTATGAAATGTGTGCAGCAAGCGCACAATAGCATTTCATTTGTGCTATTTTTTTACTATTAAATTATTTATTTCCGCCCTTAGTTATACTATGTTTTTGGGTATCGCTTAAAACCTAGCTGTATATCTGTAAATAATATTTTGTTCATTTTAATTGCAATATCTAGAAAGATTACTTCATATTAAATGAAAAGTACAGACATACTCGTCTGTACCGAAAACTGAAATCATGAAATGTAACAATCCGCAATACCTATCAGTAGAAGCAAGCATTTTCTATTTAATTTAAAACTTTGCAAGTTTCCTATAAAACATTAATTTAATAAACTAGAAAACCACGAAGGCCAACTGCTAATATGTATATTAAAATAATTACCTGAAGAATTATACTAAAATACAGTAAAGCACCTAGTAAGGCAAATGTATTCGGTTTTCAAGTATTATAATTACCCATGTGCAATGTCATCTAAAACAAGGTCAATACATCATCAGTAAGGCGTCATGTTGCGACATCATTACATTAAGTTGCGATAGTTGACTGTGAGAAAAAATGTGTAAGCAGTAAACTGCCAATAACGTCATTTAACTGACTTCATTTATGTTTTTTTAATTTGTCTGCTTTATTTTTGTTGTTACGACTTTTTTTGCATTACCTATGTAATACACATTTTCGAAACTTACGGACATGCAGCTCATTTTAGTTGCAGCACCACCATACGCGGAGCAGTAACCAAACCGAGGGACTCCTTATCATACAACATTTGCATTTACTCATACAAGACTTAGAGAACATGGCACTTTGAGGAAGCGATCTGGTAATGCTGGACGTCCTCGGCACTTATTTCGTAGTGTTAAGAAAGAAATTGTGTGCTAAGTTTTCATAACTTACATACATGGAGTAACGGAAATCCAAAAAATACACCCCCTCTTCTTTTTAAAGGCAATTAAATTAAACGTTTGTTGAGGGATCGTTGGTGATAATTTAATCAGCCCAGTGGTCATACCTGGTCGGTTAAACAGACCAATATATTCCTTTGCAAACTCGCTTTGTACGCTTAACGGTGCTCCTTCCCATTTCCACCGTTATGGAGCTATCTTGACGAAGCTACCCTGGAAGATTGACTGGTAGGGGAGCAAATGCAGCCATACAGTGTCCGCCTAGATATCCTCATCTCACGTCATTAGACTTTTTCTATTGGGGCACTTAAAAGAACATGCGTATATCTGTAGACTCTCAGAAGGATTTATATGTCAAAAACTATAGTTGCAGCTCTTGATGAGAAACGCAAAATTTCTAATGCTTTTAGAAATGTCATTCATTTTCTCCTACGCCGCACATGCTTGCATTAGGCACAATGATGAACACTTTGAACACGTATTAAGATTATTTAGTATTCCCAATTCTTGCGCGTTACACCAAATGGTTGCTTATCAAATTTTACCTTTTTTGTTTTTGTCACGGTTTTTGGTTGTGATATTTCTTTCATTTAAGTTGCTCATGGTAATATGAAGAATGGTTTTGAAACACTAAAAATATTCAGAAACAACGACAATATTAATGACTTCTTCCTCAACGGATGTCCAGCATTACCAAAGTGTGCCGCGTTCTCCAAATCAATAGATGTATCAGGAGTCCGTCGATTTGGATATACTGTTCCGCGTATAGTTGTGCTGCAGCCCGACAATTCATATCAGCATATCTTAAGTTCCGAAAATGTGTAACTCGTAATTTAAACAAAGTTACGTTACTGACAATTTCACACATACGGCTTACAGATGTTTTATTTTTCTCACAGCCAACTTCCAGAACTTAGCGTAATGATTTCGCACTATACTTTACCTCTTCTGCAAAACGGTTAACTTTAGACAAATTTGCAGAGAGGTGAAAATTTTGGATATTTGAAGCATGTTTACAATGGAGTAACGCAACTATCTGTAAAAGTTCTGGTTATTACAAGTGTACCCTGAAAGCGAGAAATCTACTTCCGGTTTTGGATTTGTTTTGTTTTGAAAGGCTCAGACTCAAAACAAAAAGGACCTGTAGCCTGACAAATTGAAGTATGCAAGTGTATGCCAATGGTAGCTAGGTGACTTTGTCATCATGTCAATGTATTACCATCTAAATTCTTACTTACATCATACCAAGCCTTTGGTCTATAGGCAAAACCAGTTCTATGCCGTGCTGTCTGCACTAGACCTAAACTGCACTAATGAGCTATAATTATAGCGAAATAGATCTATCTGCAGTTGGTTACGGTGCAGACAGCACAGCATATACATGCATTTTAACTTTTAATCTAGCTATTTTTTATAAATTGTATTCAGTTGATCTCCGAATCTACCATTAAACGTTGTCAGTGTAATTATGCGAGTCATTGTATTTACATTAAATCTAAATCGATCAAACTGGCAACATCGTATCAATCAAAGCTTCTGTGGCCACATCGCAATAATTGCCACCACGTGCTGGCCCATGGGCAAAGGAGCCGCTTCCTCTTTTATTACAAATTTTCGACCGAAAACCGTATAAGCTGCGCGTGCTTACAAATAAACCTGTCCGGCTTAAAAATATACGGAGCACGCACCTATTCCGGTATTTATAGTTGAAGGTGTAACATATGCATCGAGATCGTGTTCTGGTTGAGAACGTGGGTGGAGAATGCGATCGGCAGTGTTTATATTATCCTCTCTACGGGGTAGACACCGAAAAACGGTAATCCGATAGCTAATGGTGTTACCGAATTAGATTCGTTTTGTGTAAATTTCGGCAGCATGTGAATGCCCTCCGTTTAGATTCGAATATTAATTGGAAGCGATTAGTTTCATTAAGCTATAAATGATCCAATGCTAATTTTTTTACAAATTGTAGGAAATGAAACGTATTCTTATAAAAAAACACCAAAATGTTATTCAGGGTTTCCCAAAACATTATGACAAACGAATGTGGCAAATTCCTTGTACGTTTCACCTAGAGTTGCCGTTGGAAGAAAAAGATATCAGCAAACGATAAACCCCATAATATTTTATTTTGAATGCTAAAAAAACGATATATATCTACATGACACTTATTCAAAATAATCACAATAAACTTCAAGCGTGATTACAGTATGCTAAGCGATACGGATGTATAATACATACAATATGATATCTATATATCATGTAATAGTTTTTCATACGAGCAGAAGCAATTATTGTAGAAGCAAGTACTCAGCATTTCAACAGATGTCGTAGATGTAGTTTTTTATATGCGTTACGATTATAAACGTAACATGCCTGGTAACTTATAGTCAGGTAAGGAAATCAGCTTCTGCCCACTAATGTTAACGTTATACATATCAGTACGAAATCTAATCATATTATACATATATAGGGCAATCTGATTTATAAGTATGGTGTGCATGAGGCATCCATCGTGTAGTATTCATCTTGATTCCATATTAAGCCAAGCAGTTAATTTCAATAATTTCATAAATACAGCTGACACAGTTATGGCTTAAAAACAGTAGAAGTTCATAAATAAGAATTTTGGTATAAAAGTTAAAAAAATATACTAAAACCTTTAAAATAAATAACTTTTTTTGCATGACAGACGTTACATGCTCAGTAAAGTTAAGGCTATTACCGTTGTCTGAATAATAATATTATTCAGACAACGCTATTACCCATTAACAAATCAAAATCCCTTGCATATTCAGTAACATTCAAAATATTGAAATATTGATTGATAGATTGAAAATATTGATATTCCACTTTTTAACTTTAGGATTATCAGCTGACTGTGATGCATGTCCCAAAACAGTTTTCAAATAAACCATAAGTTTTTTAATAACACGAAAGGACAGCCATGAGAAACAGTGTATCCCCTTTTCTGGCAAATTTATTTATGGGTCGATTCGAAATAGATTTTTCCCTCGCGTATGGCCGCGTTACGTCGATGTTGTTTTTGCCATATTTGACATCAATAAATGTAGCATGGATAACATTCTAGAAAACCTAAATTTCCGTTTCATCATTAATTTGACGATGGAAAAATAAGAACAGTTCATAATGGGTACTCTAGTAAAACAGTAAAATTACTTAGGAAGATACCTCACACAAAACAGGTTGCAAATGCAACCACTCCGTCTTTACCAACTACTGTAGAATATAAGTTTATACAAAATTCCCTTTCAATTTGGGCTTAACAAAGGATCCTAAAACGTTTTCGTTTAAAACTGACTTCAACCGCCAATAATACTATCAAAAATCTATTTGGAAACCTAAAGGATAAAGTAGATAAACAGACAAAGCAGGCATTTATTAAATACAATGTGGTAATTGTAATCATAAATTTATTGGGCAGACGCGTTCCATAGGAGTTAGGTTTAAGGAGCATTTAACTCATTATATATTTGGAAGGTTTGATAAATCAAGTGTAGCGCAAAATATTAAATACACCGCATAACTTGTCAAAACTTAAAACTATACTTAAACAAATTTCTAACAACACAGTACTGAATTCGCTTGAAAGCATCTTTATTCAAAGAAATAAAGATACTTTATCTAGGTCCTATACCGAGATCCGCGTTGTTCGAACTAATTAGATAAGAAATTGACTTAAAACTCAAATAGTATAAAAATAATGATTTTTTTTGTTGACCTGACTCCACTTCCACTGAAGATCTGGTGAGGAGAATATTCTTCGGTTAATCCATCCAGACATTTCAAGCAGTCATTCATTCTACTGAAGATGACAGCTTAGCAATCCAGATATTTTTTATTTATATTTAGACATTGTGGCTAGGGTTTTTTATTATAGTTTAATTAGAATTAAAAAGCATACTTAGTTCTTATTTTATTTTATATAGTTATTAGCCTAATTATTAGCACAATTATGGAGGCAAAACTGATCAATTCCGGCACTATTTAGCAGTTTTAGGTTGCCATTTTTTTACACACGTAAAATAAATTATGAAGATTTTTCAGTTATTCACTGGCGCCGTATCGGAGTAATCAAATTTGGCACTAGAGAAAGTATTGTTTACAGCTTGTTTGTCTGCTTTGCGCCTTACATTCTACGAATTGCGACAGGATGTTTGTTAATTAATGAACTTATCAATCCGCCCCATTCGGTAGCAGCCTATGTGGGAGTGTGCGAAATGATCTTTGTACCAGAGATGGTGATATCAACGTAGGCACGGCGGGCATAATTTCACGGCAACTTGAAAACGTCGATGACTCACGTACCCGTAAACTTTTATTAAAGTCCGATATATGCCAAGTGGGTTAACGGTAGCATCTGTTTAGACTAGGCGATTTATGTTTGAATTATACCTGCGCCCATGGAAGCCGAAAATGCCGATTGTTTACTTCCGAAAGCCAAGAATATGCTACCGCCGGTTTTTTTTTCAGGCAGAGTAGCTGACCCTTTCCATTAATCCACGTGATACAACGAATGGGGAACAGAACTCTTTAAATATAGAAGCTATTAACAGACAAGTCACAAATTAACGAACCAGTGTTTCGTGATTCTGTTTGAAACAGACCACTAACAGGTTTTTCACACTTGAGATAATTAGCTGGTGATTTGAGTCCACACTGTTATACGCAGTATTTACTCACAACTGTGAGAAATTAAAATCTAGTTAGGACGTTATGGCGGTATTATTTATCTATCAATACGGGGTTAATCAGGTTAACAGCTTCAGCTTAGGTTTGTTAGTATACCCGCAGCCAATGTTCATTAACGCAATGTGGTCTACCACCGTTTAGAGATCTGGTGGCTAACATTCCAGAAAATTTCAGTTGGCTCGGTACTATATAGATTTCACAGTTCCGTTGCATAAGACATATTATCGCGTATTGCTATAATATCTAACCTAACCCCATTATATGAAATATAAGGTAATTTAGAAAAGGACCTTTTTAAACTATCAAAAATGCTAAAAGCAAACTCAGTACACTCTACATATTTTCTGTACAGATTCGACAGGTAGTAACAATTTTCCGCAGTTAAGGTGATTGCACATTACAAGTTACATTAGTTCATCGCAAAAAAAAATGTTCTGGGTCTTGTATGTAGTACACGATTGACCAAGAAATTAAACTTAGGTAAAAGCCACCAAGGACAACCTAATTTGTCATGCAATATATTCAAACTGAACAACAACAAATCATGGTTATGATCTTGTTTGGGTTCAACCCCATCGATACGATACGGCAAAAACTTTAAAAACCTTCGTCGCATGGACTCGATCAGATCTCACTTTAATTTTTATAAATAATGGTACGTTTTGCATGCTATTCCGATAGTATTTAAAATATGGTCTGTTAACTTTAGATCAAATATTGCTCCCAAATCCTTAACTCTGTTGAACCTAATTAAGACAAAGATTAAGACAGATACACTACATTATACATCATATTTAAAGCTAGAGGTTCGTTGTTGCACTTATGTCGTCCGAAAGCGCTATACAGTCCTTGTGACCGACCTAATTCTGATATACAATTTTTAGATCGAACACAAACAATAATTTATTACAAAGAAGTGCCTTGCTAAATCGTTTATAAAAAGCACAAATAACAATGATCCTAAATTTGACTCCTGCGAAAAGCCAGATGTGTCACAAAAGGGACCGATAATGAGTTACTATACCGAACGCACAACAGTTACTTAAATTTAAATAAGACGCAAACAACATTTTACAGAAGTATGATGTATTCAACTGTATTGACTTGCGAAAATCCGCATAAATAGCATCTACTGGGCAATCGTGTCGACAGTTTTAGACACACATAAGTAAAAAGCCAGGTTTAAAACTGTGGAATGTTTAGATACAAATCCGTATTGGAATTGGCAGATAGAAAACGTAACATTCGTATAAATACTTCGACAGAGTATTGTTTTATGTATTTTGTATATCGTGAATCATTGCATTATAACCACCGAACATTCTACACACAAGCAATTTAAAGCTGCTATTTTTATGTGTAAAATGCTTCAGGAATAAACCGTAACATAGGTGGGATATTGAAACCAATTTTGCAATATACTCTACTGTGTAGTTTATAATTTACACAAAAACAGTAGCAGGGTAAACTCTACAAACAAGCATTTTAAAATACGTTTGTGTACCCTATAGCAAAAGTATGGCGATAAAACTGCAGAAGCTTTAGCAACCTGTAACAAAGAAACACTACATCATAATGTGAGATCTGCACTATAAGTTTTTAATAAACTGTGTATGAAAAATTCTTACCACAATATATTAGAAATTTGCCTGCCATCTTCAGTAAGAAGTTAAAATAAGCGACTTCTTGAAATGTCTGGCTAGATTTAACCGAAGAGTAACAATAATGGTGTCACTTATCGTGTAAACTAATCTACTTCCACTGAAKATTTGGTGAGGAGAWTATCCTCTTGTATAATATATGTATTCGTTAATATAAATGATAGTTAGCAAAGGTCKCTAAATAAGGACGAACTCGAAATGTATTATAAAAAGGTTTTGATTTGCAAACTTGTACGTAAAGGAGTTAGATTTATACGAAATACAGGAACATAATAAGCAGAGGGTTCTCCATTAATTCTTCAGAAAGCACTTGCATTACATTAATTAGTTAACAAACAATCAGTTATCATTACCATTGCATTTATGTTGAAACCGTTCCCTCCACATTTGTAACCAGAATTCACTAAATGTTTCATCGGATTCTTCACTCTCTTACCTTACAGATTTTTTTTGGACTGTATAAGAAGCTTTCGCTTAAGCCTTGTTTTCTCCAAGCTGCTTTAAAAATGAACACTGGCGATTAAAGATTCTCACTTTTATTGCATCTTTCAGAAAATAGGACACTGAATCGAAAGGTTAGGATTTTTAGAAATACAATAAAACGATCATTAAAACAAGGACAATTTTTTATCTTGTAAGAGCTTTAAATTATGTCACAAAACACTGCAACAAATAACTTAACGGGAATTAAACCAACCTTTATTTTCCTATCTTTAAAACTTATCTACTTATTTGACTTGGTTAGCATAGCTGTTGTTAAGAATATTTGAGTTGTCAACAAAGAGGAAAGGTAAAATTTAAAAAAATAGTAACAAACATAAACATTTAAAAAACATAGGTATCCAATTTTGTTGAAAGTTCTTAAATCCTCGACCTATTTTAGAGTCTAGTCAGATATCTCCTGTTAGGCTTAAACGATCAACGTAATAAAAACTCTATGAAACGTTACTTGCTCCAAGAAATCTTTGGGTTGCATGAAAGGGCTAGACTGTCGGACTACGCAGAACACTCAAGAGGTGCAGCATTCGCAAGTTTATAAACTCGTCTCGTCTTCAAGTCTGTCGGTTGCATTCCCAGCCGGTGGCCTGAAGCATCTCTTGCGCAACCCAGCGGACCAGTTTCCCGCTGAATCTCATTTCGAATCTTCTTGGAGTGACTCAGACGTTGCGAGTTTATTTATCGGTTGTAATTATACGCTTCGTTCAAAACACACGCGCGGCACGTACCCCATTGAGCAAAGATGCCGTTAGAGAACGCCCTGGGAAGCTGACTTTCTAATAGGTAGTTACTCGGGGAGTATGGATATTTAATTAGGGAGAATATTCAGTTTTTGACGAGTAAAAGTATTCACTTACATTACAAGCCAAGAGGTTTGGGAAGAGGAAGGAAAGAAATCTACTGAGATCTTCCGTAACCGTCTACTAATGGGCCAATTCTATTTTTGAATTGTGTCTATAAAGAAATCTCGCGGAGTTATGGTTTATCTACACGAAATTTATTATTATCGCACCTTTGAGGGTTGCCTCGCTTGTTTTGTGTAAAGCTCCATGAAGAGTCTTGTCCACGACGTTTCAGGAGAAGGCACTTATCTTGTAGTCTTCTAGTGTTCAAATTATTTAAAAGAGTTTGTTACGTGTCTATATTTCTATTTGTAGTCATCATTGCTCAACTGCAGGTGACTGGCGTTGGGTATAGAACGAAGGATGCAGTTCTAGAACAGTGGTGCTGCATGTTCGGTTTGAAAACCCGAAAAAGTCCCTCTATAGACTGTTTGCAGTTACAATCGATCTTAATTCTAATGCTGGCTTCCAAGCTGCTGATAACGTAGACTATCATGCCCCTTAMTTAAGTTCTCCGGTTGTTTCCTTGGTTATTCTGCATAGAAAGTTGTTACCACTAGCTATTTGCTTCGTTTATTCAAAGTTGATTTGCGGCCCGCTGTCAGCGTATGTTGGAACAGGATTGTGATGGTCTGTTTGATCTGTTTGATCAAATTCTTCTATTCAGCTGCTCTTGCCGATACATTTTTTTACAGTCTAAACATGGTATTTTATATATTCCTTGGCTTCCAAGTGCAATTTGTTTTTTCAATTTTTTTATAGCGAGCTAATTTGGTTGTTAGCATTATATGCGGTTAGAATATTATGTCGCTCTAAAACGTTTTCGATTGACACACCTTTCACATCAGGAACACTACAATTATTTTTAGTTTTCTTCTTTTGTCCGTATTCTTTTGGTTTGCTGTTTTTTTAATTATTTAATTTTTATAACCATTTCGTTGTAAATCTGCAGTTATTTTTTGTTTTTCACCATTAAATTCTTCTTATCCATCAACAAAAACCAGTCAGATTATATGACGGTTTTTTTAATTGAAATAGTCATAACCAACATGACAAAAGTAATAAATTCGTCGAAGCATACTTAGTACTAATACTTAAAATTTGTTGTTGTGTGCCTCTACCTTTAGATATATTACTGTTTGTATTCATATATAATAGTATCAAAAATATTTTTTTTTAGTAGGCTTTACATGAAAAGTTAGTATTCAACACCAAATACTTAATTTATTAAAAATTAATAAATTGGTAATAAATGATGTGCAAAAATATCTAATGTTTTGCAAAAGTGTTAAAATTTACTTATATATACGCAGAAAGCATTCTACATATTTGCGAACTGGTAGACTACACGCAACAGATATATGTTACATTACTTAATTGTTTATTAGACATATTTCCGCCAAAAAATTGCAAACATTGCAAATATAAGTAGCATTTGCCCAAAGCGTTTTATATATCGTATGTATGCTAACTTCTTCTAAATCTCAAGGTTGTTACATGTTTACAATTTTCTACAAAAAATATCAATAAATTATGCAAATTTATACTTTTAAATAGCTTGCAGACCTCCAAGAGCTTGGCAAAAAGAGTGTTATTATTTTAATTGCAAAATTAATCTATACAAAATGTGTTTAAGATATTTAAAATTATTTTTATTTTTTTAGCTATTTTCACTGGTCTACTAGACCTGTTTCCGAATTCAAGATTTTGTTGTAGAAAGAATATTCAGGAAAAATGCTATTTTTAAGCATCAAAGGCAACTGCGTTTTGTTAAGCTTCCTTTTGTCATACCACTCATCACGAGTTTTTAAATTTGTGTGCTTCTGTTCCCTTTCCATTTTGGCACAAGGTATTACGGTACACGCAATTTGTACAGTACCATTACCCGCTGCAATGGAATAAGTGTACGAGAGTAAACACCGAACTCATGCTTACAGAGCACATTTTACTTCGGCTTAATAAATTACTAAGCGAAGACGTGGAATTAAACCATTTTGCCGAATCATTTCTCTGTAATGACTCAAAGTAGATAGCTGTGTGAACCCAAACTTGGATTCCAAAAGTAGAGCAGCTAAATCATTACGAATTTCTTCTGTGTGCCGTAAAATTTTGTTACTCCATTATGAATCAGCCATTTTATTGATTTTGTGAACCTATATTCGTTAAACATCTTTGGTTGTCAAAAATGTTCTGTCTTTTATGAGCAGATGTTGAGCTGTATCCTGCAGCGGCTTTCATAAATATTCAGTAAGTATCCAAAATAAACTATCAGTCTTAAAGTGATTTATTGCCATTAAATTTTGGATACCAACCTATTTCTTCGTTTTCTTCAAAATATAAAAGTATTCTTATTTCACTCAATCTGGCCTCCTACCTTATGTAGATAGACCACCGATATTTTTTAAATGTCAAATTGAAGTATGCAGTTGCATGCCAATTTGTCAGGCTACAGGTCACTTCCTTTAGGAAGTAGTACCCGTTATGGCAGCTAGGTGGCTTTGTCATCATGTCAGTGTAATGCTGACAGATGGCATTGCCATCCTAAATTCTTACTTTCATCATACCATTGCTTTGGTATATAAGCAAAACCAGTTCTATACCGTGTTGTCTACACTAGACCTAAACTGCACTGATGAGCTGTAATGACAGCGAAATAGTACTATCTGCAGTTGGTTGAGGTGTAGACAGCACAGCATAGACGTGCATTTTAATGTATGTTGGTTCTTGCCCGTTAGCAAAAAGTGCCGTGGGGGCCTGCTGTCAAATTGAAGTATGCAGTTGCATGCCAATTTGTCAGGCTACAGGTCACTTCCTTTAGGAAGTAGTACCCGTTATGGCAGCTAGGTGGCTTTGTCATCATGTCAGTGTAATGCTGACAGATGGCATTGCCATCCTAAATTCTTACTTTCATCATACCATTGCTTTGGTATATAAGCAAAACCAGTTCTATACCGTGTTGTCTACACTAGACCTAAACTGCACTGATGAGCTGTAATGACAGCGAAATAGTACTATCTGCAGTTGGTTGAGGTGTAGACAGCACAGCATAGACGTGCATTTTAGTCATCGGTTTTGTTATAATTCGCGCTTGACACACACATTGCGGTGGCTTATCTCAATAAAAAGAAAATATTCTGCTAGCTGTTACGGTGATGATATTTCTATATAAATATTTTTTCATTTCCGTGTAGTTATATGCATCTGGGGGCGACGAACTCTATTTAAAAATGTTAAGCAAGCTTTGTACCTTTATGCAATATGTTACGAAGTTAATTATTTTTTTCCACAAAAAGTAGCTATTATTTCCACTACAAAGGAAGCTTGCGCGAATCGTGCTGGTTTTCGGTCCACCATCGTTTTGTCAGTGCCATCTAAGGTGTTTGAGAAAGTTTTGTATTGAAAATTATTACCTTGGCATACCTCAGGGGTACGTATCTGGCAAAGTTTGGCTTTCAGTTTATATATCAAAATTTAGTGACTGTACAACTATCTCATTATGGTCGTCACCTGGTCATTTCAAACAATGTTATAAATTATAAAATTAACAAACTCATAAATAAGTATAGATAAACAAGAAGCCCTGTCCACTGCAGGAAGAATCAGCTGTGCTATAGTATGAAAACGCTCGTAAGGTTTTGGAGCGGCTCATTTGAGTCCATTTCTGTAAAGTTTGGTAAAAAAGACGATTGTTAGAAGAAAAATTACTCGTATGACCTTTTGTGTGTTGCTTTCACATTCTAAAAAAATTGGGGGAATGGAATTAAAATACAGTTACCTGCAAAGTAGGGTTTGCGAAGCATCGTCATTTTCAACGACCAGCATCGAGTTAAGTAATCAGTAATATCACAATGTATGATCAAACCATCATTTTCTAATATTTCTAGCCCCGGCGTCTAAAGGAGTTAGTCCGACACTGCCTTGTAAGTTAATCCATTTTATCTATGGGGCAGCAGAAATAGATTTTCTTGTAATACCCTGCTTTTTACACTTTATTGTGTCGCTCACGAACGTTAGGAAGCTTATTGTAAATATCCACTACGGTACAGCCAAAAGATAAATAGTATAATGAAACAGTTATTAAAAAAAACTTTTTAACGGATTTCTTTTAATCTGTGATTAGTTAGGGTGAAATATATTAAAAAAAATGTTTAAAATAGGTACTATAATATACTATGCAGTATGTTATATATTAAAATTTAATCACCTGTTGCTTTCTGTCTATAAAAATATGGAACAGCTTCTAAATCAAGTACCGAATATTGCAATTTTGGTAGCAAAACGTGAGGGTGATTTACTCGCAAAAGTTGAACCTTTTACTGTTTTTGCCCTCTGTTCCAAGTTTGCCTTATTTTCTCACATATACTCATTAGTAGCTATTTAAGGTTTTGTGGAAAATATTTGTTGCAACAAGAGCACAAATCGCAATTATTACAGACTTCCCTTTCAATTTTTATTTTTGACCAACAACGCTATAATTTACTGCTGAATTGGCTTTGACTCAATTACTGTAAGGTGGTCTGTGAATTATAATTACAAATAGAAAGAAGGCTACCATAAACTGCAACTAAGTACCATGAAGACATGAGACTACACCAAGACTTTGTGCTAGCCACCTATAACAACTTGAATATTCTGGCCTTATTAAGTCATTGCCAAAGCTTTTGGCAACCCAAACCAAATCCTAGCTGCGTCCACGTCTAGTAGAGAAGCCAATACGTCTCTACATCAAATTGAGCCAAATAATCCCAAAGGAAATGTAAAACAAAAGGGATGTTTACCATGAAATCAAGCTCTGACATTGTATGTTTTGTTGCACTTTCAAACAATTCATTGACCTGGCTGCCAATATAAAATAAAAGCTCCATTGTTATTTATTTCTCCATCATTGATGATTGCAGCTCGATCGAATCGTTTAGCAGGGATATACACATCCACGTATAATGTAAACAATCCTGCTATTTGTATATATCGCAATGCTGAGTGAGTTCATCTTCATCCTGTCACATACAACTGACCACACACAGCCAGTAATCCTTTAACATGGTTTTTTTTATGCCCGCCAATAGCGTACGACACCCGTAACTTGGGCGTCATCCGCATAATTGGATAATTTCGGGCCAGCCATGTGCCGTGGGCGATTTCGCTTGCAAAATGCTTTTCACCCTTTCCCCGAGGCTCGGAAACCGATTCAGAAAGGTCGTAAAAGCTGTTCAAGAATACAAGAATACATGCGGCCTTGCTAAAAAAATGTGCTGAAACAATTACATCATCGATGAAGTTCTCCTCAAACGTTGCTCTGAATTCCTTATCATGATTCCTCAGAAGTGTGGGTAATTCTCATTTTGTGTGATGGTAAACAGCCTTTATAAAGTTCCAGCTAATTTCAGATAAAATGCCTGTTCGTTAGCCTCGTTAGTAAACAATAGTTCCTTCATTCTTTAGAGCTGTAAATATTCCAAGTGCGATAATGTTCGGCGGCATTTACGTCGGTTTTGGTACATTAAACTTAGAAAGAACGGAAAGCAGGARATAGGGCACGATGCTGTGTTGTATAACGCGCAACCTACTCTCATTTTCATATCGCCATTCGGCACTTAAGTTACCAAAGTGTTTCGTAGTATGGTTTTTGCACAACAGTAACCAAGGTGACCAACGGAAAACAAGTCACCCGAACTATTTACAATTTGACTTTGAGAACAGATCAGTTTCAACCCTAAAGCGTCAGGGGTTAAATAGGACTTTATTATAAATCGCAAAAGCATTCTGAATCAACTTGTTAAAATAAAAGATAAAAAGAAATTTTTACCTATTTTACCATTAAAAAAAATCACGCTACCCTTATTTAGAGGTTGACGTAGCGAGAACGCGAAATAAACTTTCACATACACATACAATTGGGTGATAGACATTTGATAGTATTATAGGTGAAGGATTTTAGGTAACATTATTTCAAGGTAAATATTGAGCCGCACCAGGTTACAAAAACTGTATAAACAGAAGTGTTCACATAAAAAGGCTGCATTTTTGTAATGGTTGTTTTACTATTGTTTTTTGCCACATATATTAAAAAACCACTGCAAATTGAATCAATACTTCCACATCCAATTGTCAAAATGACATTTACGTTTTTATTTCTTATACTATACGATTAGTAATCAGGTTTTGAGCATTTTTCCTCTCTACACATTTTTTCTAAGATAAACGATCCTAGTGATATTAGCAAAAATACATAAATTTGTAAAATCTGTTTTTCCAAATAACTCGAAAAGTATTAACTTAACAAAAAAATTACAAGAGTGCTTTCCGATCAGAAATTTCATTTCCCATATAATACAAAAATTTTTAAAAAATCGTACGAACAGGGACCAAAATACGTTTTTTGGAAATATTACGAAAATGTCAAAATTTTGGATAAATTTTCTAATACACTTTGTGCGAGAAATTTTAATTCCTATCTGAAGGTATTTTCATATTTTGAATATATTAAATATATTCGGAGATATTTAGGAAAAACCGTTTTCTATAACTGACGCTTTTTTGCTAATATCTTCTAAACAATTTGCTGCACCGAAAATTTATAAAGGCGATTAATACTGGCAGTTATACTACTAATCACATACTAAAACGAAACAAAAATTAAAAAAAATAAAAATTTGCAAAAAAATCCCAATTTTGCCCCCTTTCCGCTATCCTACTTACCCCAAAAACAATAGGTCGCTTTGGGTAGTTGAGATATATACGTTTGCCAAATTTCAAGTTAATATATTAAATCTTTTTTGCGTTTTAGATCATTTTAAAACCAATGAGCAAATAAAATTTTTTGAAAATCCGTTGGATGTGGAAGTAAAATATATATTAAGAAACTAGATCGGAATCGATCATGCAATACAAAATTGAGCACTTGCTGTACAATAGTATAATAAAGTACTGCAACAATAGAACAGAACCACATGCATACAAAAAGATGTCACATAACATCTAATTTATTGATGAATAAATATTATTTAAGTTTAGTGATTTTTAGAAATCCTGTGAAATAACGACATCGAAACAATTTCATACGCAAGAAATATTAATTTTCGTTAGTTTTGTTTAATTTCCACCAGATGTTTGCAAGACACGGAAAGCGTTTTACTTAATGCCTAATGTAGGCAACAAACAAATTTATGGGACTAATGCGAAATCAAAAATTAATGTTATTGGCAAAATTGAAATATTATCACATTTTGTCACTAATCTAAAGCACATTACAAAATTACGTTACTTAAAATAGTCCTGGGTTTTCCATTACACACAAATTTGTCCTTACGTGTTGCAACAGTGATTTTTTTTACCTTTATTATTTTGAGAATGTTATAGCAGCTTTTTACACTTAAAAATGTAATCTTGTTGCAAAATATTGATTTGTTGTATATAAAAATTTTAGCAAACTCAAATTACTAAAATTTTTGTTTTAATCGAGCCGTTAGGACTTTATCATCTGGGCAAGATAGCTTAAAACTCTGGTAGCCCAACTTACTCCTGTAAAACGGTATTCCAAAAATTTACTTCAGCTTCTGTTACCAGATGACATTAGTATACCAAGGTATGTCAGATTTTGACGCTTATAGGGTGTGTCAACGTGAGTATGGTAGAACATGAAAATTATTTAAAGTTTCAAGTAAACTATATATAGTTACCAACGAGGAACAAAGGCAACATTTTTCGAACTACAATATCTTGACGGAACAAATATGTAATCTATTTCTTATTGTGCTCCGTGATGGGGACAATGAAACATGGGTGAACAAACACTGCAGAAAAGAAAACGAAACAAACTAATACTAAACTGAAACCTACTTTATAATGAACAAAGTAAAGAAGCAAAAAACAAAGTTCAATAATGACTTAACACGTGATGAAAACGGCTTAAAGATATTGAATTGAAGTGTAATTTGATGCATTTTATGTAAATTGCCTAAAACAAAACTAGGAAATATTTAAAAACAAAAATGTTGACGTTTCGGTGACGTACCTTGGATTATTGTTGCCATGATACGACAGCTTGTTAAAATTACAATTTTACAGTAGATTTTGACACAAAAATTGCTGCGAGCTGAAATACGAGTGTTTGAAGTATGTTGCCTCCAGGTAAAGTATATAATATATAAAACGCAACTAACAACTAACGATGGCAGGTGAAGCATAGGACGAAATTATTTTACGGACATCAGTCATTCTTCTCTGTTGTCTGCACTTCTTATCGCTGGGCTTTTCAATCTTAAATTATGTGAAGTGATTTCAAAGTCATTACACAGATGTACTGAGAAATGCAAAATTCTATAGTCCTCGCCAAATTGAGCATTAGCACTATATTATACGAGCTGACTCGTCCGCCACGTTCAGACCCACAGCTCTGTGTATTGTTTACAGAAATCAGTCTTTAACAATTTTATCTTTGGAGTTGATTTTACAGGGGAAAACTAGAAAACATTTAAAAACAACGATGGTAATTAGGTTAGGATCTCATATTAGGTATTTTAGTATTATGTCCCGAGATCCTAACCCAATTCCCCTCTGTTGGTTTTCTTATCTTCGTCTTAAAAAGCCTGCAAGAATGAAATCCTTTAATCGGAGACGGCCCATGCAGCACCACAAGCGATAAACAGAGCTTGAACCAACATGGCGAACGAGTCAGCTATGATAATGCAGTGTTCTAATGCTGCCACGTCATCATTGCACGCATATATGGGCGCCAATGATGATACACTGACGTAGATGTCCAGTTGCATGCTCAAGCAGCCACAATTCCCACAACTTTGCGGACTTGACTTTTTAGAAGTTTTCCTTTTATTCCAGTAAGTTTTTCCATAATGGATTTACAACGAAATAATTACAGAAATAATGGCGGCTGAACATACACCAAGAAGTTCAGTGACTTCTGAAGAGGTATTAAATAAATCATCTAATGTAAAAAGAAAAATAAACATTAAAATTTTGGAGGCAAAGATGATTTTGATAAAAGTATTGTTAGCTTTGACATATACATGCCACTTTAAATACTGACAATACTAACATACATATTTGCCTGCAAAACCCAACTAAAATACTCCTATAATCATTAATTATACATACAAGTAATAACTAACTATGATATATAATAATTTGGGTTGTAATTAGATACTGGTCACCAGAATATAGCCATTGTAGCAGTGGAATTTGAATAGGGCTTTATGGTGCAGTTCTAGCATATATGACTAGCAATCAAAAGGTCCCCCGGGTTCGATTCCTGATCAAAGCTGGCAATACTTTATCAAAAATTTATTTGTGTGCAAAACTCACGTAATCATTAATTATACATACAGGTAATAAATAACGCCTCTTCTGCTTTGTTCTTGTATTTGTACGCAACTCTTGTATTTTGGAGCTTTGCCCCCTCCAAGTTGATGTTCTAGCTACGCCACCTGTCCACAATGTAAGTTAGAATAACCTCTGGGTTAAAAAAATATTTGGGTACCTATTGTAAGCGGAAAACATAGGAAAAACGAGAAACGCATAGCTTAAAACGACAAACGTCTGAGAATTAAGCGATTTTGCAAGCAGGCTAATAAATACATCTCGATGAAGTAATGTTACAGTACTCAAATGTGACACACACGACTGGTCTTATTTACACAAAGCAATTAATAGCGGCTTATTTTTAGTTTTATGGTTCCCGAAACACATGTAACGGCGTACAGCATTTGTAAACTGACCCATTTAATTTTTTGCCCGTTATTGAATCCACATCGCAAAAGCAATTACCGTCCGGTCATTTGAACCTACATCGAAGACGCAGCTTTGACACCTTATAAGGGGAGAGAGCGACTTTTCAGCCGAAAATCGTCCGGGGAAATTGCTTATTCAGACTGTTAATAAATGCATTCAGCGAGGTCGTAATTGAACACCGAATAAACTGGCGTGAGTTCACTGAATCCTTAATCGACTCCTTTCAATTTGCGTATGGAACACCAGCGATGAACATAAATCAGACATGGTGCAGACGGAGCTGCCCGGATGGTGTCCCAAAAACGTCAGTTATCAATCCATTAACGGGCTTCTTGGGGTTATCGAATTGTCCCGGAAGATTTTTTTGTAGATCGCATACCAGTTAAACATTTTTACATATTTMATTTGATACTGTGTACGTATACAAGAAATCTTTGGCTGAAAATTCCAAATGACCCGCATTTAACTTTGGTATCTTGTTACAGTATTCATCTCCAGAAGTGATGATATCAAGGTAATTATACTTCTGAAAGCAGCCTAGAAGTAACTATTGACAGCCTGATAATTTCACTTAAATGTTGCACCCAGATAATAAAATGTGACTGTGGCTAGAATGGTCTTATTTCAGAATCTTGCACGATTTGTAGAAAGGTATGTGGACAAAGATATGGTGATGATAAGAAAGCCACCTAAAAAGTTGAAAAAACTTAAACCGGGTGTCTAGCCAATWCAGTAAAAAATTTGTAATGGAGATTTCAATTGCAAMGGAAAAAATATTTGTAAGTATTTCGAGCGTCTTACTTAGGTGAAACATCTTGACAAGTTTTTGTTGAAYCAAGAAATTAAGCCGCCTTCGGTGTGGATTTCTTCTTTCTTTGCCAGAGGTAAAATCCAMCGAGAGATAAAACGCCGCAGGCCATGGTATTTGTCGGAAGTGGGACCCATTGAGGGATGAAAGGCCGCAGACCATGGCATTTGTCAGAAGTGGGATACAAAGAGGGATGAAAGGCCACAGGCAGTGGTATTTATCCGAAATGTGGTTCATCGGGGGATGAAAGGCCGCAAGCCACAGTATTTATCAAAAGTGGGATTCATCGTATTTATCAGAAATGTAAATGAATTCTTCTTTAAGAAAATTATTCTTTAAGTGTTTAAATGTAAATCATCAAGGTATGAAAGATCGCAGGCGATGATCAGGTAGGGTACGGTTGCTGAGATGTGATGTACTCGAGAGGAAGGACCCGCCTCATTTCCTTTTTCGTGAAAAGAATGCCGTGGATGTGGAGAGRGAGCTTGTGATGTGAKAKCTCGGGAACAAACGCCTTTGCTCCCTCCTAGAAAGCTTGCCATGAAAGTTAAGAGTGGGGTTGCTGTTCAGTAACAATTAATTTGACGCTTCAAAGTGGWGTATAAAGTTGGTGAAGCAAAAAAATTAAAATCAGGCTTGCAGGGGTAAACGAAATTTGCTCAGATCCACGGCGAAAACTCGACGTGGAGCGGCCCCACGGCTATCCATCGAAAGGGGAGATCACTACGAAACATCTTCAACTCCCACATTCACGCCAAAAGTTCGACGGTCGTCAGGAGCTGTGAACAAAAAGTGGCAATATTACATTTACAGTGACAAATTAATTCTACACTTGCGAAAGCGTAAAGCAAATCCATCGCAAAATAAAAGTCTATATCTCTCCTACAAACGTAAAACGCCCCCGTGCCCCTCCTGAACCCCGCGAAGAAAAACTTGAAAGTGGCTCCATTGCTCCCTCCGTAATAGAATCGAGGAGAAAGATCACGAATTACTAGGACTAAAAGTCCAAAAATGTTTCATTGTACTTATTGATCTATTAACCCGTAAATTAGTAAAAAGTAGTAAAATAATTGCTTGACGAGATGGGTATCTCAAAGGTTGCCCCCCTGCAAACAAAAGCTTTCATGTTTTTGCAAATTTTGAAATTTTATAGTTTAAAGTAATTTAAGGTGTACTGTATTTGAAATGAACAATTCAAAATGTACCTTCCATTTACATTCATATAATAGGCTCTTATTTGTATTTTTAAGACACTAGCCTGTGAGTGTCAGTGGTGATCGACTACTGTAACAAGTAAGTAAAAATATTATGCAGGCTAAAGGTGCTATTTGACAATATTTTAACAAGTATATTTATAATTTTTATGTCACGTTCAGATTATACTCGATCAGACTGTACGTCAAAAGGTCTTCAATTGTAACAACTGCACGTTTAGTTAGTAGCAACAACACTGTTAATGTTATTCGAGAATAGTTCCAATTTTTCCGAAGAGTAAAAAATACAAATTCCATCGGGGTATTTAGTCTCTTCTACAGCTGTTTGTAACTGTCAACAAATACGTAACAACGTAACTATCTGGTAGTCAATTACTGCCTACATCTCAAAAATTACACAAGAGTAGGTACTAAAGATGTACTCACCAAAAACGGCAAATGAAAGAAGATATTCATTAATAACATTGCAACTATGTCAATCTGACATTTCCATCTACACCTTGCATAACAACCATGCAGTTATGGTATTGTACCGGGAAAACAATAAAGCTCAAACTGCACCTGACGTCATCGGTCACGTTCGCTCGCCGCGAGATGACATAAGCTCTAATTTGCTAATCGTTGTTTATGCATGATGCCAACTACATATGTTTAAATAAACACCCGACAAGGATACTTTTTTATTAAAATGTAACAGCTTTTTCTCGTGGAATCCTGGCACTACTTTCTTTTCCGATGAAGCTATGTCCTTGTGTCGGGTGTGGTGGGGCGTGTGAATTTATTAGCCCTGTTGAGGTTGACAAAATAATTATCGGGAAAATCTGTAGACGTTTACATGGATCGAGGTTCTCGGCCGTGTTAGTATATTTACGTGACTTAGTTTCAAATTGGAACATGCCGAGAGAAACATGCAAGTCGTAAATTAATTGGTGCAGGAAGCGATATAGTTTGTTTTGGCAAAATTTTTAACGTCTTCCTGACGTTATTTGTTGGGTTTTGCGGGTGTAAACGAACGATCTGTCAAAAATTGGCACAATTTACAGGAGAATCAAATCAGGCGTCATTTCAGTTGAATAGAAATGTTGCATGTGCACATGCTGCGAAACAAAATTATGGCTGAATAGTTTTAACTTTGTTTGGATAAGATTAGATCATCGGTTCTAAAAGCGAAGCAGTTTTGTATTATTTCTTGTTMAACTACCAGTCTAGTAAACTGTTCTAAGTAATGAGAAAACCATCAAATTTCACACTTCCTGAAATCTCAGTACAATTTTTACAAAGGTGACGTAAACTTGAGCTTGTAAAATGGTGTCGGGGTTGCAATAAATCAAATAACAAATCCCTTTACACATAAATTAAATTCTCCACGTTAATCTGCTTCTTCCCATTAATTCACTAACTTTATCATTCTAATTTTTTGTAGATTTGTCTGGTGTCCTCCTAAGATGTATCCTTGCTTGCCATATGTTCCAAGCTTGAGATTCATTACACATCCTTGACAAACGCCCAAACCATTTCATACTGGTCTTCTATGCTTTTAGATGATACAGAGCCTATTTCGAGTTCATCTCTTATTATGTAATTTGGTATGCGGTCTCTTCTCGTAACTCCCTTTGCTTGTGTTGTATTTGGCTTTATTCTAATTGTTCTACGTATATTTCGACCTCCTTCTTTAACAAGCTCTATAAATACTACTCATGTTTTTCTGTCTACACTTTTGCGATAGTTGCTAAATTTGTTCTTCTGCATAATCGCTATATTTGCTTGCGTGTTCTTTTTCCTTCAGTTCGCAATGAGGATAGTATCATGCAACGACTTATTTTCTTTCACAAATTTTATTTGTTTTTTGTTTAATCATGTGGTCCTGGACTGTCGCTTTCAGAATGTAATGATCAGTATAAATTTCAGGTTCTTCTCACTCTCGCATTCTTGATGAAATTTCGGCAATTTCTTTCCACTATAATGAAATCTGTAATCAATTTTTCTGGGCGGCTTACAACTTCCCTCGTTATCTTGTGTATATGCTTGTGTGTACAAAAAGTACTAACTATTAAATACGAGGCATGTTTTTTAAGTAAGTATCGTTTTGGAATTAAAAAAAGACGTGCAAAGATATCGCAATAATTTTATCTTACATGAAAGCCTGTACCTTAATCTATTTTACTACATAATTTCCGTGAATATTGAGGCGCTTGTCATAACGTGGCACCAGTTTTTGAATACCCTCCTCATAAAATTCTGCCGCCTGACTTGTTAACCACTGTATCACAAATGTTTCGACTTCGTTATCGTCTTGAAGACGCTGACCACCCAGGTGTTTCTTCAAGTGCAGGAACAAATGGTAGTCGCTGGGCGCCAGATCAGGGCTGTATGGAGAATGATCTAGAGTTTCCCATTTAAAAGATTTGATGAGATCTTTGGTCCGATTAGCCACATGTGGACGGGCATTGTCATGCAGTAAAACGATACCCTTACTCAACTTGCCACGTCTTTTGTTCTGGATTGCACGACGCAGATTGTTCAATGTCTTACAATAAGACGCTGCATTGATTGCCTCATTACGAGGCAGAAACTCCACTAGCAATACTCCTTTTCTGTCCCAAAAAACTGTGCACATGATTTTCCGGGCAAAAATTGTTTGCTTAGACTTCACTTTTTTGGGTGATGATGAATGTCACCATTCCATGGATTGTTGTTTCGATTCTGGTGTGACGTAGGCCACCCATGTTTCGTCACCAGTAACAATTTGGTCTAAAAAATCTTCACCTTCATTGTGGTACCGCTCAAGGAAAGTCAATGCACTGCCTAAACGTTAGGTTTTGTGCAAATCCGTCAACATTTTCGGAATCCAACATGAACACAATTTCCGGTAATTCAAGTTCTCGGTCACAATGCGATACAAAATACTACGAGAATATTGAGGAAAGCAGTCGCACAATGATGAAATTGTAAAGCGTCTGTTTTCTCTCACCTTTTCGTTCATTTTCTGCACCAAATCTTCATTAACGACCGAAGGACGCCCATTCCGTTTTTCATCATGCACATTTGTGCGGCCATCTTTAAATGCTCTCACCCATTTCCTTACCATTCCATCACTCATAATGTTTTGTCCGTAAACTTCACAGATCTCACGATGAATATCGATCGGTTTTACGCCTTTAGCACTAAGAAATCGTATAACAGCCCGTACTTCACAATCGGCGGGACTCACGATTGTCGGAGGCATCTTAAACACTCAGTAAACAACGTATACAATGAAGAATCAAGCTGTAATGGCGTCAGTGCGTAGACAAGAGATGTAGGTAACCAGCGCGCATGCGCGGAACGCCGACCCTAGCGCTGCGGCGGCGGAATCGCAAAACGGTACTTACTTAAAAAACATGCCTCGTATGTTCTATCATCCTACGACCATTATCATTTATTACGTTTTCTCCTTCTTTGCAAATTACGTTTAAAGGAGTTCCGTCTTTTTTAACTATTCCTCCATTGAAGTCTGCTATTGGCGTTCAAGCTAAGCGATGAGCAGTCTAGCGGCAGAATACTGAACTGCTCAAAAGCAGTGGTTGTCGCTGAGCATTTTATCGCTTTTGTGGAAGTATCGCGATAAATGAGTTTGGGCAGCAGTTGAGTTTTGTTATAAAGGTATACATGTAAACATAAAAAGAAAACTAGAAACTATTAATAAGATATTTAGTTTTGTCTATGGCTGCAAGAATTAAACAAAATTATAAAAGCAGGTTAGTCTCAATTACTTTCCTGTGAAAGAATTGGATTGAATGACTAACAAACTAAGCTGTTAACAAAAACTTGATTATTAACCGTCTGAATATAAAAAGAAAAAATTGCATTTTTTTGTTTTCACTGAAGAGTTACATAGAAGTTACAAACAAGGTACTGCTGAAGCCTTTTGTTTTTGTATCAACCCTAATATAACGAAGATGTTGATATTAAAGTCAACACTGCTGTTACATTACTTTCAGCTAGGTTCTCTCACATGTGTACAAATCTACTAACTGTTGGAAATTATAGAAAAATTAATAACTTATAGTCATTTTCGGTGTTTGTAAGTTTCAAAATTAAAACCCAATATTTCTCATATATTATTGTTGATGTACGATGTCGTTTGTAAGTAAGTTGCAAGTTCCGTGATATATTATCACAAAAAAAAACACACTTGCGATTTTTTTTTATAACAAAGTCAACTTAATTCAAAAAATCTCGTACCAAGATAGTTTTATGATTGACAAGGAATTCTTGATCGACTATTTTAAAGAGTTGTTCTCTTTGGAGATACATAATTTGACTGTAGCATTACTTGCAACGGCTAGAGTATGTACAGGGTGTCCCATTTTCGTTGTAATTGTAGGTTATTTCGGTAATTATTAATGCTAGAGGGTTGCGGTTTCGACATTAGTGTATTACTTTTTTATTTCGAGTTCAGATGTACCGTATCGATTTTTGTATCGTCTTTTGTTTTAAAGCCATAGCCAACTTTTGAAAAATGTTACATTTCTCCAGCTCTCAATTTCTCGCTTGGATAAGGAGATACAAAAAAGCTGTAAAGACATTTTTTATAGATATTTTTTTTTTGAATCCAGTGGCGTACCCCGTATTTTTTTTAGGAGGTCACATTTTTGAGATAAAACACAAACTTGCATTTTTACAGTAGAAACCATAGTTGGCTTTACTATGACTGAAAAGGCCTATTTTTTCTGATAYAAAAATGTATACATCGTTAGATTTATTTTTATTAATTTTGGAATTATTCTAATTTTTTTAAATAATTTAATCATATTTTACGCCTACATCCAGAAGGCCATGGAATAAGAAAACACACGATATAATTATATTATTATTAAATAAACATTTTATTTATTTAAAAACAATATTTCCATATTTGAATGCATACATAAGCCTCCTAAGAGCACTCATGCGTTTTTTGATCAATAATCTAGGAGGCCATGTAACTAATAAAAATTATTATTTATTTGGAGATAAGTACCTATGCATTGTTTATCATCAAGTATTTACATACATTTTGACGAAAAATTAAATTAAATTAATTAAATTAAATGGTTTCAATTTAAAAAAATGCAAGTTTGTGTTATATCTCAAAAATGTGACCCCCTAAAAATTTTTGAGTGCGCTACTGAATTCAGAATAAAAATAGCTATCAAAAATGTCTCTACAGTCTTTTTGTGTCTACATAGCCAATCGAGATATTGAGAACTGAAGAAATGTTATATTTTTCAAAAGTTGTTTTGGCTTTAAAACAAAAGACGATACAAAAATGGCAATGGCACAGTTCAACTCACAACAATAATAATCACAGTAATGTCGAAACCGCAACGCTCTAGCACAATTACAACGAAAATGGCACACCCTGTACATTTCATGCACTCTGTGCTGATTTGCCCGTTTTGAATTTTCAGCTTACCCTCTCGTTCATCTGATCTATTGATAAAAGCAGATTCATGTAGACACAGAGTAGTGCCGTGTAGTGATAAAATAAGACAAGAACTGAAAATATCAGTACCAGTCTCAATAATAAGCATATGCATATGCATTATTGTGTGTTGTTATGGTATCTACAGGCATCAATTTTCACAAGAAGATGACCAGCGCTAAGAGCAGCTTCAGCTTTCCGTGCACATCTGCTTCCAAAAACGTAAAAATGTCTGTTAAATTGAGTCGCATTTTGAATGCCACCCCACACAAATGAAACAAGTGGCCTGCTTTCTGTAAAATCAGCTGATGGCTTGAGCGCGCGGAAATATTAATTTGAATCGCCAATAGCTATTACCCTCCACCCTCTAACCGTTTTCTGATGTTATGTTCATTTCCGCCCAAAATGATCTATAAACTATAATTAATGTCAATAGTCTATCGTCTGTTTTATATGAAGAGGTAATCGTAATCGTCTTTAACAACTTGTCTTTTTCTTGATTTATATAATTCCTAGAATATCGATGGATGTCTTTCTACATTCTTCTATTAGTTATTTAATCCTTGTATATTCCATGTTGCCAGTTTCCAGTGTCCTTGTATAAAAAACCATACTGTGCAAACCTACTTCTTGCCTTGCCGTTTTCATTTCGTTCTGCACCATTCACTATTATCTTCTGGTAGCCAATATTTACTTAGTTTTCCTTTGCTTCTTCTCTGACAAAGAAGAGGCTAGTTCTTTGACATTTTTTTCGTTAATCCTTTATTTTTCGAAGATCTATTTTATTTTCTATCATCCGAACTGTGAACTATTCAAATTTGCGCCTCTTTTTTATGTTGTAATCAATCCTCAATCCACATTTAATGTTGCTAATTGACCGAATATTTAAATGAAGCAAATGTAATATTTTGTTCTTCAAATCCTAGCTGCTTTACGTTACCTATTCTTGCGTCAAACTGTAAATACAACTTTCCTAATTCAAAAGCATCACTTGCCTATTTATATCTGAACTCTCCATTCATACAACATCGTGAACATCCAAATTCGGCAACAGCTTAGTTCGTCTGAGGTATCAGTGCTAATGGAATGCAAATCTTAACATCACATCGATGATTGCTAATGCTTTCTGCTCGTCTTCTGTATGTAAATGTTACTCCACCTGGTATGTATAATATAAAGGTTAGACTGACTAGCGATTTTGCAAAGCTTCCAGGGTTACGCATTTTACACCTGATTTATTTGTGTTTCTGCTATATCATTAAAACAATTGGTTTTAATAACTGTATCTGCACATGTTCATAAGCGTCGACTTTTTAAAAAAAAATATGCAACTATTTAGAAATTTGAGTTTCATAACATAGATACTAACAAATGTGCATTAGCTTTTAGTAATTTTATCCCAATAAAACCCAATATATGAATATACTTATTCATACTACTAGATCACTATAATACCTAGTTATGCAAAAATAGTCAAAGCATACCTTTGTGTCAAATTTTGTGAACTTCTTAATAACTAAACGTTTTATACAAACCGTTGTTACGTTGTAAAATCGTATGACCTATCTGATGCACCTCGTATTCAGCATTTTCGGTCTTCCGAGTGATATACGTGAGAAATACAGTTCACGTCGTGCTATCCTAATAACAGTTGTATCGTACAAAATTTTGTACGAATTTTGGATTTGATGTTGACCCGATCTGGGGAATTGTGACATACACCGTCCAGCACCGTCCTTCCGTTGGTTGTTTTTTGGTTAAAGAAAGACGTGCAGTTATCGACGTATTAGCCTTTTATTTTACTCGAGCAACAAGGCTAAACTTTAGGCTTGCCGGGATTGCGGCCAACCCAAAGAAATTCTGACCTAGTTCCCAGATACAGTAGGAAAACCGCCCCTTATCAAAAGTTTTCTTTAGGGCTATATGAAACTCTCACTACTTCGAAAACATTTTCGTAGTATGCTGATTCCGTTGATTGATGCATGTCGTTCCAAATATTCACTCGCCCGCCTACGAAAACGAGCTACGTCGATGAAGGTAATTTATTCATTAGAGTTATTTGATTTTTCTTAACGCGGTTTTTTGGCGTGGACCGTTAATATTTATTTGAATGAATTTATTGAATACAAGTTGTGAAAGACAATTAATTGCAAGTAACCCCCCACGTCCGACAGTCGGAGCTATTTTTTTCGACTACTGAGAGTTTTCCTTGATCCAATGGAAACTCTCAATTGTCTTTTTATTGGGAAATGCTTATGACATTGTATATATGCAAATGTTTTCTCTTTTCAGCGTATTATGCACTACAGGTATCTCTTTTGCTGTTTTTATTAAAATTCCAGAATAAACTAATTATCCTAGTTAAATAAGTGTTTATGCTCTACAAGTATACGGTACTGGAAATGACAACTGTACTGTACGTTCCCACGATAGCAGATTTTCTCCAGCTCTTTCTGCTTACGGTAGAGGTTTTAATTTAGTTTCAAACTGTAAAGTATTACAATCGTTTTAGTAATGACAGTATAGTTTGACAATTAGGCATATGAAACTATATGTAGGTTGGTGACGCATCAAACAATAAAATGCAGTTGTTGTAACTAATACGATTATATATTGCAATAATTAAAAAGTACTAAGCTGTTTTGCAATACCCTCCAGGCGCATCAGCTCCTATGATACTTTTGAGCTATTTTTAAATCGATTATGCAATCGCGAAGCTCCACACAATAAAACGAACCATTTTAAACTGCCACTATCCACTGCAGTTTTATATCTAATTGTCCTGCTAAATTAGGACACTTGCGAATCGCTTTCATGTCACGCATATCCCATCACGACTCATTTTCATACCTGCCACCGCCACAATGGAGTATTTCTGAAATATCCACGTCATCCGTGATGTTAATCATATTAAGATGCACAACGACAATAAAACTCGTAACGAGGACAAGAGCGCGAGTGTCTGGATGGCAGATACAAACAGGCCATGCAGGAATATCGATGCTATCTCGACAAGTGTAACAACCCCACAATGCACGGGCGGTCAGATGTGTACGTTCGAGAGGCGGAATAAACCCATGCTAATTTATGTCAGCGATTACACAGCACGTCTGGAGATGCCACGATTTGCTTTACGAGCTTTAGGGTTTGTTTCCGCTCTTGTTTTAAAATTAAAACTTATTTGTAGCTAAGCCTCAATGGCTATAATCCCCCAAAATGTTTTAACTGGCGTGTTTGTTCAGTCCGGGTAGAAACTATTGAAAAATGAGGAAGGTAGATTTTCAAAAGTTGAGGTAGTTCACAACACAGACCTTTGTTTGTATTATGAAGCAGAACATGATTATGAGGATGAAAATCAAATATACAGGGTCTGCCACCTAAACCTACCCAGGCTCGTATTTTCTTTAATATTAATATTTTGCAAATAAATAATTTTTGTAAATATCTTTTTATCTTACCCCGTATAATAAATAATGCTTCACAGTTGGAAGCCGACTTTTGTCTTCTTCAATTTGTGTCATTACCATGTATGCGTAATTTTTCCTTCTTCTTAAAGAAAACTACGCCATATTCTGTTAATAGGCCTGTTCAGATTTAAGTGTTTGTTTAACAGCTTATTACTGTACAAATTATGTTTACATATCAATCGCTGCACACAAAATCCCAAAATTTTGAGTAACTTTTAAATAAATCATGATCAAAGAGAAAGACTCCGATGAGAGGCTAGTGCGTGATGTAGAAAACCAAAGTGATATAACTACAAGACTTGCAAGTTTTAACGAAATCTGATGAAAATCATCCTTGTCGTTCAATTTAATAATCTCGGAGGCAACTATCGCCTGTATTAATATCTTATAAACAAATAAACCTTGGTGCAAAAACCGGCCAAGTGCACTTTTGAACAAAATTGATTTTTTTTAGGGGCATCCCCAACCGTTTTGTCCAAAAATTAGACAAATCAGAAATATACCTATAACATATATTTTAAAAAAATTCGAGTGTCTAAACTGATTGCAAAACCCAGAATGTTTTTTCTTGTTTTCTGACAAATGTTGGTTTAAGACTTGATCTGTTTTTGCACCAAGGTCTACAATTTTTTTCCAGCAGGGATTACTTATGATCGTAAGTAAGTTTGGTTTGGTTTTCTACATCACGCGCTAGCCTCATCGGAGGGTATCGTTTTCTAGCCTCTCTCTTTTTATCGAACTTTGAACTTAATTTATTTAATAGTTACTCAAAGTTTTGGAGTTTTGTGTGCAGCGATGAGTATGTAGACATAATTTGCACCGTAATAAGCTGGTTAACTGGCACTATTAGCAGAATATAGCGGCGACACGTTTTTCTTGTTTTTCATTAAGACGGAGTAAAAATTACGCGGACATGGTTATAGCACAAATGAAACAAGACAAAAGTCGGCATCCAACTATGAGGCAATATTTATAATACGGGGTAAAGTAAAACAATATTTATAAAAGCTAACTTTATTTGCGAAATATCATAATCATGTTTTGAACAGCCACTATGTCATTTTGAAAGGGTTTAAAAAGACCTATAATTTGACATACAACTTAGGGTTGTACCTAAAAAATTAAGAAAATAGAAGCCTGAGGAGTTTTAGGTGAGCTTAAACCCAACTCCCAGGACAATCCAAAACTCTGCGTCACTATTTTGTAAAGAGCCCATTATATATAGGTATAGCTGTAAGCAGCAGGGCAAGGACGTTTATGATAGCCTTATAACATTTGTACAGATAGTAGAACTTTAGCAACATGTAATTGGTACCCCCCAATTTTCCCCCCACCTCGAAAGCGTCTGGTACATCTACTTCCATCACGGAATACTAACAGATGAAGTTCCAGTTCAATCTCGCTCGAGAACATTCCAGGCGACGAGCTTTGTGCAGCGGAGTCAGAAATAGCACCCAAAACGCACGATATGCATTTTTACATTCTGTTCCAAATGTCTGAAAGTTTTCAATAGAAACATGTCTGATCTGCTTATCCGTGACTTCGTAACCATGACTTAAGGCGATTCTTCGTGTTTTCCTCTTATGGGACTTTCAGTAGAAAACTCGATAGACAATATTTCCAAAAGTTATGAACATTTATAGATAATTCTTTTTTTAAATGAAAGAAGGGAAATATGATTATGTTTGAAAAGGATAACATTTAAAAAATTTTGTTGTTAAATATACATTTTTTTAATTTAAATAAGTTTAAATTAAAAATTAAAACAGGAAGGATGCCTCCATTATTCGATTTCTAAAGTTTGGTTTTACTCTGTTAAAAAATAAAGCAGAAAAATTAAATCATAACTACGATTCGATGAGCTCTAACGAAGAAGTTATCTCTCTCCCACACCAGTCGACCGAAATGGACACCGGTCCCCAAATCCGAACCCATCAGTCATAAATAAAGCTTTACATTCTGAAGCCGAGCCATAAATACAATAAGTATTACGCAGATCTTAGGAGGAATTTCAGTGAGGTTTTTTTTCTTTGACAACGCATCGGTAACCGATTGATTGAAATTTATTTTTCTAAATTTCACAGCTACAGATATCAAATTGAAATTTTAATTACGCTTATTGCTTACTGAATTTTGATTGAACTTCCATGAAAACGGGAAAATAAAACACAAATTTAAGGTTTTGTTAAAGTACCTACATTTTTTAGAAAACATAAATGAAAAAAAAATGCAAAAAATGAAACAATAAACAATAATTAATTCTTTAAAACGAAGATAATGTTTTTTTATAAAATCCTGTTAATTTGGGAATCATTTGCTTCCAACAATTCTCGTCCTTATACATTTTTTCATATAAAATCCCCTCTTTTGACCATATCACAAAATAGCAATAACTTCTTCCAGTTACCACAAGCTGTCCTTGCACCTGGAAATAATAATTATTTCTTTGAATGACCAATTTTATTTTATTTTCCAAAATCGCTTGTTTCGGGCTTACGTCTTTTGAAGTAAAGGGACATTTTACTTCTATTAGTCCTTCATCGTCGAGTAATCTATCTGGTGAAGCCGCTAAAAATGGATATTTATTAGAAATAAAAAGGCCACATCGTTCAGCTGACTTATTCATAATTGTTTCAAAATCCCTTACGGCAATATCCTCATTATCTTTCCCGTTACGGGTGAAATGATTTCCTTTAAATMTCGGTTGCATTATAMCMCGTACAATATTTGTGGAATTTGTTGTGGCACTCACACTCTTTTTCTCTCGATTAGCCAGAGCGGCGAATCCTTTTGGTCGCGAGTTGCGAAACAAATTTTGTTAATTTCTTCGGGTGCTTTTGTAATGACTTTAATAGCTGGTCACATATTTCTTGAATCCCTTCAATTTCTATTATTATAATATAGGAAAACCCATCCAATTCCTTATCAACTGGTCTTGTTTGAGGGTTTTTCCCGTCCATTGTAATAAAATATTCAGGTAGCACACATACCGAAAACTGGTGTAACAATCCCTTTTCTATAAATTACGTATTTTTGTTCAGGCCCTACTCGCAATACATTTAAATTTCCGTTCTTTCGTTCAATGGTATTATAATATCGTTCTAATTTGCATTTTATTTTGCAGCGCAAAACGAAAAACCGATCCCACGAAGTGATGGCACAAGCAATAAAATAATTGATTTGTTATATGTGTCGAACATCAATATACATACTAATGAATTTGCTGCAAATTACTAATTTTTGCTGAGACTGTAAATTACAAAAAAAAATAGATTTTTCCTCATTTTATAAATAAATGGACATTTATATTTCACTGTTAGTGAAATGTAAGAAAATCTCACAAATTGTGCGACTTACATTTCATTTTCTTTATTAAATTTGTTACCATATGTTTAAATCTGCAGCAGTTAATTTGTGCGATCTGGTATCAAAACACAAAAATCGACTCTCATAGCAGATTATCATTACGGTTTATTGGAATAAAATTTGTAAACGGACCGCTGCACAAATCCCTTTTGTGTTGTTTATGGGCCCTGTCAATCATAGCTTCAACAAGGGCTGTTTCATTTTATTTTTACCTACGTCCTATCTACGTCAACCAGAAATTCTTGTACCTCTCACAATTGATGCCCAACTTTTAAGAGGAATAGCCTTAACTGTAGTTTTTTCTTGTTCAAGTTATTGAGTCATATTATTTGTATTTGGTTCTTTTCTTGGCATTACTGAATTCGAAAATAATATCCGCAATAGAAAATCCTTTCAGAAGTGATATTATTCAGCTTTTTAACAGGTGAGAGTCGTGGGGCAAATACGAGAATGAAAGCAGTGTATTGGCAGTCGTTACGGTTGTTCTTATTGAGTTGTGTTCAAAATTTCGATAAGGAAGAGAATTCAATGATCTATTGAAAAAACATAGAAAAACTAATGCGGGAATAATCAAGAAAAACTTACATTATCGCCGCCTTCATCCGTGGGTCATAACAATGCGGTCACTCCGGTGGACAGACAAGGCGGTTTCACATATGCGCGGGAGATGCAAAAACAAAACATAAGTTACTCATCCGTTAAACTCAAACAGATACATTTAAGACTCACAGAGGGGTTTTCACCCCAGGGCATCATCCTTATCCTGTCCATGGTATATCCCTTAGATTACATCATGAGTCAATGGTGGTTATGAATACCTTGTTAGTTTTCTCTCTTCAACAACTAGCTAGTGTCAACCTGAAATAGTAGAGGCTTCCCCGAACGCTCACCCTAAGGCCTATAGGGTCGCATTCCAATAGCCCGGATCGGGGGCACCTAATAAGGCTACCCTCTCCACCAGAACTATGTCATTCGAGATATCCTGCATTACCCCCCGGAATGCAAGTCCTCCATTCGAAGGAACCACGGCTGTTAACCGGGCACTCTGCGCTAGGGGTTTCAAACTGCCTGAGGCACATCATGGCCAAAGACCTTACTCTCACTGCCTGAGGCACATCATGGCCAAAGACCTTACTCTCACTGCCTGAGGCACATCATGGCCAAAGACCTCGCTCTCACTGCCTGAGGCACATCATGAATATTTCTCTCTGTCAAAAATGACACATCAATACTCATTGCCTACTTTTGCATCTCCTCGCGACGCTGATATTTCTCGCCAAAACAATTAATCGCATGCATACGCATTCGCTTCGATATTAGTATTTATCTTATTAACAGCGATTCTAAACATAGCAAGAAATTAATAAACGCACAAAAACACCTTTTATTTTAATAACAACGCAGATACAAAAATTGACATTTAACACTATGCGTGTTTGTAGCATCAAATCAACATGTGAAACAGCTGCAAACTACCATCGGCACGAAAATTGTTCATTTCATCATGCATGGATCTTGGTTGTTCCAAAGTTACCTACTGCTCAGTGGACTGATGGTCAAAAGAATTTGTGTTTGACAGTATTATTACATTTATCGATCATCTATCAACAACCAGATGCTGCCGGGAAAGTTACGATATATAGACGTGTTTCTATTGAACAATCCCGATAGTTGAAATTGTAGAACACCCATGCAAAACACAAAATTATTATGACGAACGAAGTATCATTCAGATGAAACATTCTTCAGTTGAGTAACATCGTCCAGTCTATATTTAATACAAGCTAGTCTTAAATCATTTATGAAAGCTTTAACTCAACCGTCGTCGAACTAATATGAAAACTAACAACTCTATCAATATTTCGAAACATTTAAATGCGTATCTGCAACACGCTGCCTCTCTAATAACTCATCAACTGTTTACTTGAATATTACACATGTTATTAAGCCTCCTAGTAATTATTTCGCCGCGCACGATGCGCTTTTAGATTAAAGCCATTAATAAGAGCCATAGCTGTCCTCGCGTAGGACAGCCACAAGCGCACCCACGCGGGATAAAATCCAAAAAATACTCGCATTCTCGTGACTAAACTGCGCTTCTGCCCTTCCGCGTGTGCACCACGAAAAACAATTAAACAATCTCTATAATTAAGCGATCCGATTTAGGTAAGTTCACAAGAACCTGTTCTGCTCGCAGCTCTCACTGTGCTGGCTAGATCTACGATGTGCGATGTTCGGGAGCTACTATGGAAATTAATCGAACGGCTGTATCTAAATTTGTGGCTCACGACGAAAGGCATCGCTGCAAATTGAACTCTAGTGGTCCCAAAGTTGGGTTTTCGGCGTTGTTTTTCGATGTTACCGATACAACTGCTTCCTGTTTCCCACATTCATTCTTTTTGCCTTTTGCGGTACAGGCGCACCTTTTTGTAAGATCATCAGTGCGACTTGTTGATTAATGGGAAAGAGACAAGAAGTGATTAATTGAGTGGCTCCCAGCTGACGGTCATTCGAAGGATGAAAATGTCACTGGTGGTATGTTGACGCCTGCGATCTGTTGGATTTTTAAATATTTACTAAAAATGCGAATATCATCACGTACCTACTCGGTTAAATCACGTTTTATAAATATAATTCTCTAAAGGAAATAAAGTAATATTGCACTTGTAAGGTTCCGACCACCCAATAATTGCTCGTTTACTTACAATGATCCCTTGTCTGTAAATAATCCCCTGTTTAGCATAGACTGACAGATGTCTTGAGTAAAATAAAAAAGTGTTTCATTTCATATTTATTTATTTAACTTAATCACTTTCACCGTTATTCCGTTCCTCTTCAACATCTTCGCTAATAATAAACCTGGTAATACTAGCGGAAACATAGAAATCACTATACATTGAAGTTGATCGTTTGATCGTTGCCTGACTCATGAGGTATTTTTGTAAGTGTTGTAGTATTTATTTTAAGTATTTACCGTTTTAAAATAACATACATAACTTATCAAGCAGAACACTTTTAACTTAATCAGCGAAAATTAAAAACTTTACACAAACAACTGATCACAAAATTTTCAGACGATTGTCTTTAGTATTGTGTGACATCTCCTTTAGCTTTAATTGCCGCTTTTATTCTCAAAGACATTGTTGATCAAGCCTTAGGCATTCTTCTGCTGAGAATGAGTTCCAAATTTCTTGAATTTTAAGACGAAGTTTGTGAATAGTATGCTGAGGATCATTTCTTAGGTTTTGTGCTATTTTATGCCACACAGTCTCAATTATATTGAGATCAGCAGGGCTACTCGGCGGCCAATCTAATATGTCGATCTCATTATCAGCAAGCCAGTTTTTTGTTAATCTTGCAGTGTGTAAGATGCACCGTCTTGTTTTAACAAACAATCTGCCAAGATATTCTGACAATTTTGTGCTTTAATTGTACATCTACGAAATGCAGTTTTCCCAGAACCTTCGCTAAAATACATCCCCAAGCCATAGTTCCTTGTGGAAATTTTACTGTGCGCTTTAAATAGTCTATGACATGCCACCACCACACCAGTCCTCAAAACTTCATAGAACTCGTGCTTTAGTCCAAGATAATCGTTTGCGCTTCTGTTTTTCAGTTAATATAGGTTTTCTTTAGCCTATACAAATAACTTAAACGTCAAGTATTATTAACTAAACCTTATTAGATTAATAGTCCCTTATAAAACCTATATGATATGAATCCATATCCGGCAACATTATCTACCTGCTTCTCTCTCCTGCTTCTTCAGTTACTAAACGTGGACGGCCAATGTGCTTCATCCCCAAGTATTTAAATTACCCTTATCCATGTGCTTTTTAATTATTTGCCCAACTGTTGACTTTGATATTTCAAAATCAGAAGCAATTTAAGACATCGATTTACCTTCATTATACTTTTTTAACAATTAGTTCTCGAATTTTTAACGTTGTAGCTAATCATCGCGCTATATTGTTACAAAACGTCAATAACAACACATACGCATATGATAACAATAAATGATGCTACTTTTCGCACTTTTGTCTCCAGCGCCTTCTATAAGGTTGTTGTCACGTGAGTATTGGCAATATTACTCAGCCGTCCGAACATTTAGTGATTAATGAAAAACTGCAGTTTAAGGCTATTTTTTAAGCAATTGGAAGTTAAAAATAATTAAGGCCAAGCTAATGGGGAAAATCATGAATTAGTTTATTTGTTTTAAGGACAACGAAAGTTTCGTAGAAAAATACATATGCGTTACCTAGTAATAAATTATTTACTCAAAAACTTTGACCGGCCGAACATATAGTGGTTAGGGCTCGTATACCTGCAATTCAGAATTATTATTCTTTTCCCTCGTGATGGTGGTGCATTTAAATAACAAATCCTTTGTGCCGTCTGATAATCCTTTTTAACAATATCGTGCATATAGTGTCACGTTTCATCTAAATAGATTATTGGGGGTCCCTCTTGGCGAAATTGTCTTATTTGAGCCACATATTCCATTCGGTGCTTCCTAAATCGTGGTATTTCCATTATGGTCCCATTATCAAGTGTTTTTTATAATATAATACAATACTTTGTACATGACACCTGAATGATTTCATCATCAAATCTTTGTTTGTCATTGTTTATACATGTCATATATGACTTTTATAATTTCCCTTCCTAAATAATAAAATAACACATACTAATTATAAACATATTACTTATCGTAAGTTGCTTACCCAAACTTTCATCGATTCTACTAAACGTCTCCTTCTTTTCACGTTCTTTCCTTTCACCAGTGCCCCTTTGTAAAAAATAAGTATAAGGCTTAGGGCATCCTCTTCTGATGAGCGATTCGTGAAGATAAATATCAGTTCCTTTTCAGGGAAGTTTCTTCTCGATCAGACCCTCCGTCAAGTAGTTGGTCCTGAAAAGGACTGATTTGTTTCTCAGATTCATTACTTTCCCAAGGACGAAACATCTTACTCAAGAACTCGTAACAGAATCGGTTTGGAACGATTGAGCTTATATTTTCTGATTTGCTTTAAGCTAAAGGCTCGATTGCATCGCTCAACAATATCTTCTCCATGATGTGATAGTCGCTAGGTAACTGTTAAACTGAACTGATACATGTTTACAAATTCCTTTTAGCTATTACATCCCCGACTACCACTACTAAAATATATTGGAGAACTCACACCTTTTCTATACTATTCTAAAAATTCACAGATTTACATTACCTGAGAAGCAATTAACAAGATTACAAAAATTATCTCAAAGGTTATACAGTTATCACTCGGCGCAATCGTCCCCTGCTAAACAGAATACCGCCCTACACATTCTGTGAGCCTTTATACCAAACCAGGGCTCTTTCTGTAATTTATGACCCCCAATTGTWGAAGTATTTAACTTTTTAAACAATAACAAAGCAGTATTAGTTTGTTTGGAATACTATACTTTCTTTGATATATTTCACGTACTGGCATAAGTGACCAGTTTATGAACGTTGAAATCAAATACTCCACCTGAACCTCGGAAATGTAATATGTATGAAAGTAAGGAACAGGTTCAATAATTATTAAACTTTCTACATTTTTTAGTAACTCTCTGACACATCAAATTGTTGAGTAACTCCAGAATTGCTGGGCAGATACTAACTTTATTTATTTAATAAAAACCTCTCGTTCTTTACAGTTCTGGTTTCTGGTAAAATTGCAAGCACCAATTTTTAAGTGTTTTTAAAATTAAGCCGCCAACCTCATAATCTTAAGAAAGAGTACGTTAGGTTCATACAATTTATTATCAGGAAATCAATCAATAAAAAAGTAGTACAACAAAAAAAAACAAGTTTTGCCTGCGAGCAAACTAATCCTTATTATTCGAGCTGATAATTCAGAAATCTATAACTGGTGTAATCAAATATTATGCAAACTTAACCAGTCTTAACATTATCAATTCACCAATAAGCAACATTATGTTATGTACCTCTCAACAGGACGCCATAAAGGTTTCTTCAGTTATCTGGTTGATATCTTCCATAATTTCAACATTCTTGAACTTAATTTCTCCGATCCCGTTTCATGTCGACAAAAAGAATGTAAAGAGCTGCATAAATTGCTATGGCCAAAAAGTAAATGCCAAGTTAATAACTCAGGGCATTAAGTTATACTTACTGCAGCATTCTCCGGCTGTGTCGAATTCTCGCCAATAAATTAACGCGCAACTTTAATTAAACAAAAAAGAGAAATTCGCGAACCGAGGTTGTTGAAATTTCGGACCGGTAGGCAGGAGGACGGAACATGCTGAAAAAATTGATTGGGCGGGCGGTTTGCTTATAACGGCGACTGTCTGTACATGATTTTTATTTTGCAGCATGAGATGCCGGCGGTTTTGAAAATACACGGTGTAGTTCCACAACTCGAGGGCCACAGTAAATGTACATACGAGTATTCATGAGGTTATGCTGGATCAAAAAGTCCTAGCGAACATATATCCTAGAATGAATCGTTTTGTAGATATGGCAGCATTTAATATTATATAAACATCAGATTTATTACACACACATCAAATTTTATTATCCATCTTTAAACATTCAACGAAATTTATTTTTATTTTTAATGTAAAAATTGCTTAAAATGGACCCGTCTATTATTAATACAATACCTGATCTTCGAATAATTGAAAACACAGAAGGAGTTTAGGGTTTCTGGCTTTATTTCTTTTGCTACTTCCATTATCATTTCGGTTAATCGTGGTAATCGAGTGGAGTTAGATCAGGTGATCTCGCAGGGTAGGCAATCGGTCCCTGTAACCTATTCATCGATCCACAAACCTCTCATTCAAAAATGTTACTCTGCACCAGTCTGGAGGTGCGTCGTCATGATGGTACCACATTTCAGGATTAATATGTACTGGAACATCTTCCAATAATTCTGGCAGTGATTCTCACAAAATATTTACGTACATTTTTCCTGTCAAACCAAGAACAAATGGTTCCACTGAATTGTTTCCAACCATACTCACCAAAATTCACTGAAAAGCGGTTTAGGAAGTTTCTTTCTATGGTCGCTTGAGGATTTTCTTCTACGGTGGACCACAACAACTGTGGGTTACGTTAATTTATCATTCCATCTCTATGGAAACATGCTTCGTCAGTAAATAAAATTTTATCACATTGCTTGTGTAGGCGGAACGGCAATAAACCAAAATCATGAACAGTGCTAAACACAGTTGTTTGTGGAGTTTGAAGACGAAGAGATGCTCCGTACTTTGGTTGAAGGACTGCGTTCTACCACTCTAAGAACATAGATGGCTCTCTAACTGCTCTGTACGTCGATGAAGCACTCTTTTGTTCCTCTTAATGGGCACACGACCATATGCTCCGATACTTACATCAGCAGACACTACTACTATTTGGTACTGTGCGATTAGGAAATCTTCCTTGGTATTCTAGTAATGCTGGACGTTCATTATCATCACCGAAACCGTACACAAAAAAATGTCTGCGTTTTTTTTTATTTAAAAACCTACAAGTGACATTTGCTGAACGATATAAAAACGAAAACAGCTTGCACATGCTACTTTGTTTTTTTAACAGTATAGCTCATTAGCTATAGTAGTTATTCATATCTACCAAACGGCTCATTTTAGTATAGGTACCTGTATCTGTATGTTTATTAGGACCTTTTGATCCAGAATGGTCTCAGGAACATGTACGAGTTTATTTACTATGACCCTCGAGTTGCAGAACACCCTGTAGAATATACAACTTACGTTATAAGATTAGCTTTGCTATACAACTGTACATTTATATCTTACCCCCATTTGGTCCATTCACATGGGATAATTGGGTATTATCACTTTTTGTGAAAATTACGTAAAATGAATCTTGAAGCGCATATATATCGTACGCCATGTTAAAAAAACAAAAAAATATTTGTAGGTAGAGAATTTCAGGTCTGAAATTCGAATCTTAGGAGTCACCGCCAAAACGCTTCTATCCAAGGTTATTCAACTCGTGACGTCAAGTGTCATGTAAACATTAACGAGGAGCGTGCTGTTTAATGGTGTAGTATCATTCTTGTATTGGAAAAGCTTTTGCGTGGTGTTTATTAAAAGGACGGTGTAAGAGCATCTGTTATGTATGGAAAACAAAACAAGTGTTGTTTTGTACATGGTTATAAATGTGCTTCAGTCAGTACAGCTAACAAAATTTTTGTAACCGTTCCTCGAGATTATCAACAAATGAAAAAGTTGTTTAAGGCCCCCAGACGTGATATGCCGAAGTCGCAAAGTTTGTTTTTCTGTTGTGAAGATCATCTTAATTCTTACTATAAGTTTTATTATTCTTTTTGGGGTTATAAGTGTTTGCCATTCAGTTTCCATTTTGTTATAGCTTGAAGAGGATATGAAAACTTATATGCGTTTTAAGTTGATAGCGGGATATGTTATAATACAGAAAGACGTTGTTCTCCATATTTTCAACTGTTAGCCAGACCGGAAACGAGCCGCAAGAGCCCCGAAAATAAATGGCAATTTATATTTATTATGACCTCTAAAATAAATGTCAAGTACATTTTTGATTCTTACATTTTTATGTTTACAAATAGTATGTTTATAACAACCCACTGTGATCAAATTATCACTGCTACGTTAATTTGATAAGAAGTTATGCTGTTGCTTTTACGTTCCTCATCTCCGCCGCGTTGAAGCACTCGTCGCTGTACACAAATTCCATAACAATGAACATGCCTTCAGAAGTCATAAGTATTTCTCTTTTTCTTGGCGTATTTTAATTCACTTGTGACAAAATGAACGCACACAACAGACTGATAAATTGACGGGCTGAGGCTGACCAATGACGCGCTGACCCTAGATGTAAGCAAGCGGCCATTTACAAGACACCTGACGTCACGGCCAATATGTTCGCGTTCTGGCGGTCCCTTTAAATATTCACATTTTTAATATTAAAAATACACCTTACGATCCATTTTTTCGAATTCACAAGCTCTCACAGCTATTTTGTGGATTAGATGCTACCTATTAATATGCAATTTAGTAAAATATAAGTACATGGCAAATAGTCAATTTTATTTTGATATGATTAAGCGCCCACTTCAGAAAAATGCGACACACAACACACTAGAATCATTACGACAGAATACAGCACACCAGTGACCACAAAGTTTGAACAGTCCTTGAACGGTACCAAACAACAATAACCAAATTTCAGAGCTACTTCTGAGGAAGACACTGGCATGAGTGTCGAAACGTCAAGGTCTAATAACCAGCGTGGGAACCAGCCCGGAAAACAACATGTCAATAACCAAATAACAAGTTTAAACCAAACATATACTCAAAATTGCCTCCATTGAGCTCGGACATGCTTTTAGAAGTTACKAACGATGGTCACACATWGTTCCACCATAATCTCKTCCTAGGCGCACATTAAAACCACCACCCTAACGAATAATTCATCGAGCTGATATCGAATGAGTTAGCTGAAAATAAAATCTTGTCCTCCAAACTTCTCCATGATCCACGGCTGCATTCCACATCTTAAAGAAATTGTTGATAGTTTGCTACGGTGATTTTAACTTTTCACTCAATAAACACTACTTGCTTTTTTCCGGTATTTATAGCGGAGATGTCGGCCCAGACCATCACCAAATCGGGCAAATGACTGCGTCCTGTGGTTTTGTAGCCGCCTTCTTCTGTTACTGTTCTTAAGCAGCTGGCGATGATTCTCGTGGCTTCGCAGTTGTATTTTTCAACGTCACACACAAGTGCCAGAAGAATTTAAGGAGAAACACAGGCGAAAGCCTATGACAATATTCTCTGCATCTCCAAAAGTTCGATATCTGCAATATTACGTTCAGATGAATCACTGTAATCTTGTAAATTAATTACGATTTAGTTAATAACTGCGTATTACAGATGTTTTTGCTCCAAGAAATATTGTTTAAATTTATGTGCACGGAGACAACTTCATGCCCGCAAAAATGCGCGTAATGTTATAAAAATTCTTCGCACAATTTTTCAACAGTTTTTAAACTGAAATAGCCATTTCTGCCCATTGCGACCTGCTTCATAGCTGCCCGGACCAACTCAATTGGATGTAAGTTGGGATAATATGGTGCAAGTCGTAACATGTCGCAGACGATCGAGTTGATCGATGACAAACGTTTTGTATTGAGGTTTGTGGAGTTTTACTACATTGTACAATTCAGTTTTCAAAGTATTAAGATCGAATACAATAATCCGTCTTCTCAACCATTCGGTCATATCTTCCTCACGCCAACTCGTGTTTGGACACCTTTCTAACTGTACATTACGAATACGATATAGAATATTATTAATGACCACAACACTACTCGGTGGCAAATTTGAAATCAACTTCTTTTGGATTGAGTATATATATTATTTTTGTTTTGGTCGATTTTCCTGGCAATATTGTTTAAAATTGCGTTAGTAATTAAGCTGTTAATGTCGAATATCTGGTCTTTCCATAAGAATTTTACGAATTGTTTTTACCTTAATTTACCTTAAGGTTCTCATACCAGTCCACAAACTTTTTTATGAATTCGCCTCAGGTTGGTATCTTTTTGATCCAAATCAGTTTTTGTAACAGTCTTCTTTCTCTTCTTGTATGGAATTTGAAAGCTTCTTGCTCTCCGTCTTCAACTCTTTTCATTTCTTTCATAATATTTTGTATCGTTGAATTGCTGAATCGTTTTGCAGCCTTGTAGACTGTTATTTGTTGTAATCCCGTCATTCCAACTATGTCTGCCGTTTTAGTTCCTCTTTTGTGCAATACAACCACTATCAAACTATGTTTCTTCACATACACAACTTTAGACGGCTCCATGTGCTGGAGGATAGAGTCACGTGTGCAAACTTAAGGTCCACCAGCATTGCCTTGGTCAGGTAAAAAATGAAGTAGTTTCTATTGGCCTAACTTCTGTTTCTAAAGATATGGGAGGCATATGCCTATATGAACTGTAATCATTTAGGTCCATTCATTGCTTGACTATCTTTTATTTCAATTGCTGCTATTATTGATACAAATGAAGATCACTAGTCTATTATGTCAACTATGGGATTGTCACTAACTGGATTTAATGTTTTTTTTTAACTTTGTGCTTGACATTATAAAGATCGAAGTGCTCTCTCATTCTGCATTTTTATTTAAATTTCCGTTTACTTGTATACAAAGCTTAAAAAAATTAATTTTCAGTGGTGTCTGTCCCATCTAAGTTTTATACATTTTTTTAACTAATTGACTTTTTTCTAATGTAGTTCTTAGCATCCATAAATAAATAAAAGCCCAGACAGAACATAAAGTTTTTTTTTAGCTTTAGATACTATGCATGCTGGTTTGTTATAGTGGGGCTGCTTGCTACAAAATTATTAAAGATTCTAAGGTGAATATTCATTTAGACGCTAAACAAATAAAATTAAGAAGTTCCAGTTGAAAATACTGGAATCTAAGGAATAACCCTAAACATCTCTCTTGTAAAATAATAACTTACCATAATCTGTAATTACCAGAAATCTTTAAAATACGTCAATTTGGGAAATTATTCGAAGAAACCAGCGACAACTACCCTATTGAAAGCATTAGATTTACGTCAAAATATAAAATATTCAAGAAAGGCGCTGTTTAATTTATTTTTTAAACTTAAAAACACAACGTTTAAAAGCAAATGTATTACGCTATTACAGGATATACTTCCTTTATACTTGTATAAATCTCTCATGTACATTTGTATAGACTTATACACGTTTCTTTCAAGAATTTCAGGCATAAATAAATTAAAAACACTTGGCATGGTACCAATTTTCAAGCTGCATTCCCGTTAAGAAATAATTAACAACTCATTCCATGGCATTCCTAGATAAGAACAAGGTCCGCTAGTCTAATCTTTCCGCCACCGGTTGCAAAAGTCCAGCTTCCTTTTGCCATAAACCAAACTAGGTGCTGTATGCCCCAGATTGATTATAATCTCGTTAAAATGCAGTAAAGATTACTTCAACGCCGCGCCGATCCATTTTATTAATTCCGATCCTACGGTCCCGAGATATCGTTTCGGAAGCGTAATCGCCATCGAAACAATAGAGTGCATCTAGATGGAAAAAAACACAGAAATAAACTCTGGAAATGGGTCAGATGCAAGTGGTTTCCTGTGAATGCGGYGATAACGACWCGTATACGGGAGGTGAATAACCTAAAGTTCTCTCATCTTGACTCCACYGGAWTCTCATGAAATATGATCGAAAGTCCCGATCGCCGGGCGCATAAGTTGCAGTTTTGTACCGTAACGTGCATTACAGGTACGAAGCATAGCCGGACCGGAATATTTATAGGATAATGCAAAAATGTGCGTATAATATAATGAGAATTTATTGTGTTCCAGCTGCTCTAGATTAATAAGAAATTTACATGCGTAGGAGCATTTCCATTAATTATAATTATTATAATTGCAAAATAATAATTGCAAATAATGTAATAATTTGTGTGCATCTCTAGCATTTCCGATTTCTCGTTTCGCTGATTGATCATACAGAAGCAGTTTCTGCAAATATTTTCTTTTGTTTAATACTACGATTGTCTGTGCTTGTCCTTAGCGAACAAGCCGATGTGGTCTAAAAACCGCTAAACGCATGAACTAAATATGCATACTACACAAGTGCAAAGGGTTATCATCTTACTTCTTCATTGTTGCCAGTGTTTCTCTCAACCAGTCATGCGCAGCTAACTTATTAGTTTCATCTGTCATCTGTCATTCTAATTGCTGATTCAGTAAGTTCTTGTTTATAATATATATGGATTTGCATTTTAATTTACATGCAAACGCTCTAGTTACCCTTTAAAATGAACCGCAAGCATAAAGGTACCTGCAATGATTCACTGAAATCAAAATATAAATTCTTAAGACGAAATCTAACATGTTTGTTGTACCTACTGATTATCTAGTTTCTTGGTTGCACATAAGGGAAACAGACATAAAACACTACTTTACAATATCTAAACCCAAGAATGCAGTTTCTGCTTTGGTCAAATAATAAACGCTTCCAAGTTGTTATAGAACAAAGAAAATAGTGAAAATATAAGAATTGGGGCTGCTCTTTATCCTATATGGCAAATACCACCGTGAAGGCGTCCAAAATTTCTGGTTTGTAAAATTGATCACCTTACTTAATTAAATGCCCTGCTAGACATAGTGTCATAAACCGACAAATCCAAGTTGTATTGAAATCAAAACCCAACACATCCACATTTGCCAATACGAGTGTTGGTTTAAACAGCACGTGACCAATAGCACATGATTTTATTCACATGACTTATTGCCTCTCTACCAAATAATTAATTATTTATAGATTGTAACTAAATAACCAAATATTATTGTAAATATAATGCCAGAGAGTAACAGAGCGACTCGAAGGCAGTCGAGCCAGATTTGGCGCAAAAGTCGTTTCTTGACTAAACTATAAAAGTAAAATCTACCTGTTTTTATTGTAAATATATATATTACGCAAAATATTAATTTCTTCTCATAATATAAAGCTAAAAAGCTACCTAATTTTACAAATTGCCAACATGCAACGAATGAAGCAGACAGCAGGATATTCCAAGATAATTTTATCATTAAATTTTGGGACACATAAAAATAAAACGTCAAGGCCGCTTGAAAGTGAGAAGTGAAATACTGAAGGGAATAAGCTACTCAAAAATAATATTTTTAGAGGGGTGCCAAAAATCAAGTCTCGAAACAATCTCTTTTGGTCACCAAAAAACACGGAATGCCGAAAATTCCTGATCAGCCGGTATATTACAGTCCTTCTTCTCACTCACCTTTACCAAAGGAAAATGTATCGTTATTCACCTGGAGAGAAAACGAATACCTTAAAAGAGCAAATGAAATTGCAAATGCGGTTGGTCTTCCAGCCTAAATAACAATTACCCCAGACAGACTTTTTGCTCCCATCAACAAAGTCAGGAAAACAAAAACACCATCCAGAAGAGTTTATTGAAATATTTGAAGATTATGGAACTGTGTACAAAATGGTTGGTGACGTGGAGGTCGACGGCTGAAGTGTCTCAAAGTGTATTTAAACCTCCCGAACAATGATATTTCTGTTTTAATATGAATAAAAAGCTTTTGTTTAGGAGAGGAAGAAATAATGCAATATCAACAATAGGCTTACAAATCTGATCTTGGACAATATAAGTCGGTCTTTAAGAAAGAGAAATAAAAAAAAATCAGTCAGTAACATCATCCGCGCCATTGTCTTTGGTGGTCTAAGTTTTAACAACTAGAAATGCAATGATGTTTTACTAGGGAACAGTGAGGTAAGAACTGGCACAGAATAGAAGCTTTGTAATATTACAAAAATGTTTTACGAAGGTACTATTATGCTATGTACCAACGGCAACATTCGAGACTTAGTTGCTCAAATTTTGTTGCACTAAATTACATAACCTATTGAAATATATCATATTCTATTCCCTATTACCTATATGTAAATAAAGGTACCACAATATAGATTCTGTCTCTGTCGCATATCGCTTACGTATTGAACAAAACAAAATTAATATGCTTGATGAACATTTTATATTTTTTAGATCTGAGCTCCGGAGCTCAATAACAAAACCCGACAAATCCGTTTCATTTTAACTAAAATTCTGACGTACTGTACGTGTTTAGGGGAAAACTGAGATCGTTTTTTAGCTTATCAGGGTAACTTAAATTTCTGCGAGAAATCTCCAAAATGATAAATGATTGGAAAGTTTGAGGATACAATCGACTTTTTCATTGCTCATTATTTATTCAATACGAATAGATTCGGACTGTTTTCAATCGCTGGCACATCGTAAAACAAATTTCTTTGCATGAATCAGTTATTCTGAATGATTTGAAGAAAATTACTGTTGAATAATTATAAATGTTAACTAATTGCTATCCAGTCAGCCTTTTTAAGTATAAATTACTTATTTGAAGTATAAAAGTACTCACTTTCAAGACTTGAAGTAACAAATACATTGCAGATACGAAAATACTTCAAGTACCCAGTAGTATTTATACTTCAAAACGCAAGCACCTATTACAATTGTTTGTTAAATGCTGAAAATACGCAATTCCAAATCCTAAAATTCAAAGAAAGGAATAAGAAAAGAAAATAATAATATGGTACATACTTTTTAAAAGAAAATAGTTATACTTATAAGGAGAAATAGTTACTCAGAATTATCTTTTGTAAAACAAATAGTCTCTGCTCTACTAGCAAGTTTCAAACAATACTTGGAAGTACTACTTGAACTTGAAGCACTTTCGTAGGACTTGAAGTATAAAGTTCAAATGCACTATTCCCATGTATCCAGTACCAAGTACTAGTTTATCCAGGTATTTGAATTGCTACACCTGAAGTACTAGTATGTAGGTATTTAATCACTATTTTAAGTACTTTCACTACAAGTAGAGGATAGTTAAGAAAAAGCTTTGGAGTCTAATGCAAACAGAAATAATGCCAAAGAGTTTAGCGTAAAAAAGATTGTAAGTTCAGGCATCTTGAAATAATAAAACATGCAATTAAGTTTTGCTCGTCAAGCATGTTATAAAACAGATTTTTGTGGTACGAAATATGTTAAATAAAGATGTGCCTCCACAAATGGAAAACCCTATCCAACCGTTACAGATACAAATCAGTGTCTTTAGATTCGCATCGCAAATCATAATTAGCTTCATCCAGGGCCGATAAATCACTGAACGGGTTTAGTTACGCTGCATGCACGTGCATCCCAATTAGTCTACGTTCTCCATACGCACATGATAAATATCGGAAGCAAAAGAACTCTCCGGTCGATAAAGAAGAGGCAATCGCGTGCCGACGCAGCATAACGGCCAGAAGTTCGATCTAAGGCATCCAGCGCTGAAAGGTTTAAAAATAGTTGTGACCGGCACGTAGATATTTATGTAGTTCATTTCATGACCGCAAATGTCAACTCAGAACGCACCAGATAGCCGCTGTTAATTAAATGGCTTGTGTAATTGCGATAGCAAACGATAGGGGTTTGAGTGAATAACTTTTCGTCAAATTAAACGTAATCTGTGGATGATAGCAATTTGTCTTCTATTAAATTCTAATCTTCACGTGATGCTAGAAAATATGTCAAATACCTTGACCTCTCCGTGTTTCTTAGTATAAACCTTTAGATCATATTTGAGTAATAAGGCTCTGTTTTACTAGTGTCAAATTTCTAGCTGTACATGCATAAGAAGAAGCAAAATTGTGCAAACTTTGTCTGCGCTTGTTACCAATTCTTGTTATTTTTTATGCTCACCTGTCATATTTCTTATCATCTTTTAAAGATCTCTGCCAGCATATCATTTCAGGTTGTCTTGAACACTCCATCTATTTTCCTCCTTCTACTTTACTTGTGGATGTACATTTTTGTTGATAATGCATTAAATGCTGTAATGATAAGGCTGAATGCAAATTCTTCTATTCAGCAGAAAGCAATCGTGCAATCCACTGAGCAGCGTCTTTGTGATAGTCAAGACCATGAATGATGGAATAAATGGTTCTCACGCTGATACAGTTCTCCAACTTTGTTACGTCAATTTGCGCATAAAGGAGTTCTCTCATGTTTTCATTTGGTACAGTCAGACCTTTAATAAATTATCTTCCTTGTCGAAGAAGCGATTCACGCCCCCATATCAAAATAACTATATTCTATACATAAATCTTTAATTCTCGTATAAAATACCTTTGAGAAACGACCCTTACCTGTCGAAATCTGAATAATAACACGCAGATTCATTTTGGACGGATTTTCGATCGTAAATGTTATTTTCAATTTTACATGATCTTAGAAAACAACCAAATGCATCACTTAATAAAGAGCGAACTGAGTGTGATTTGATTAAAATCTAATTAATATACATATGAAAAACCCTTACAATAAGAATTTAGAAATCTAAATACATATTTCGGCAGCTAAGCTGTCATCTTCAGTAGGAATTTAAGAATCCAGCCAAATATACCAGTTTAGCTGCCGAAATACGTTTTCAGTGTATCTAATCTAAATTAAGTATCGAAGTTTTCAAGTTGTATGTATCTTTCCACAATTTTCAGCAGTTGCAGGCTAATTAAATAAATTCTTATCGAAACTGTTGCCGTCGATAATGACAAGGTTCTGCATTTTTGTCTGCTTACATTATGAACATAGCGTATATAGCATATGAAGCCTGACGAAAAAGTGATATAAACATATGGCCAAAACTATTAATAGAACACCCACTTTTGTATTATATTTCTATGTTCTATATCAGAAATTTTAGATAGGATTTGTACAGGCATTATAGAACAATTTCTTCAATATTTAATATAAAAACTTTGTTAATATGGCACCTTATGCAACATCAGGGGTACTTTGGCATTAATTGGACAAATCAAAACATATCTGGCTTATTTAAATTAAGATTTTTTAAATTCATTGGTTATTCATGACGAGCATAACAGAATTATTATAAGAACATGTTGCCAGATAGGAAATATTAAAAACAAATAAAGCCAGATTGCATAGCAATAAGTATACGTACTATTATAAAAAGCTTTTTAGATATTGGGTCATTCTATCCCGTGTAGGTAGAGGTAAGCGACAAATAATGACGACATAGAAATAAACGTTCTTGCATTTGTTACTACCCGTAAGAAAGCGTCCAAGTATCACTGCAACACAGGTTTATTTGGGGTTGTTCTTTAGGATATTTCATGTACAAATTTTTTAAAAAGTAGAAGTCCTTTTGCTACGCTACACTACACTACAATGCCTTGAACCTGAGACTACCTTCCCAAAAGAAAATTTTGTTAATGGTTTTTATTAAGGTCTCAAGAACAAGAAAATTTTTTAAGCTGTGTCATCTGGACTAATAAAGAAAAATTTTGTGATAATTAATGTTTGTCACTGTTGGTGCATTTTCATCTGATTTGCAATGCGTGTTTCTACAACGCTTGTGTTCTGTACTGTCAAAAACGATATAATTTTATGTTTTCATTTTGGAAACGACAGCTAGAACTCCGCGAAGTATTTAGATATTTTACAAATTGTAGTGCAGTAGTAAACACTAAAATGATGATGAGAAAGTGGAATAAATGTTAAAGAAAAAAAGAAATGTGCAGCTTTGCCAGGACGAAGTACTTGACTTAATTAATTAATACAGTATAAAGATTACATAACAAAACAATAAATAAATAAGCGTCTTCTTCATGAATCCTACGTTGTTATTTGCAACACACTCATAAGAATTCTAGGAGAAATATTCTAAAATACTTTGAGACCGAGGTTTGAAAAACGAAATCAAGTAAAGAAACTATGCCAAAGTTATTACGTATAAAATAATCATGAGCTCACTGCGGCTGCGTGAATTGCGTAACACATTCAGTGTCAATCGTGTAAACTTTCATTAGAGAAGTAAATATTTGTGCTTTATCGTTGGCAATAGCTAAAACTGTAAATAATTCGTCTTCAGAATATATTAACTCTGTGTGTGGAAGTAATAAGTGGCTTGCTGGTCTATTCAAGCAGCTATTTTAAAAAGAACATCCTGAGCTGACTGTAAAATTTACGAGTCGCTCATCATGAATTTACGTGACAGTGGCTCTTTTCATGCACAGCATCATTCAAAATGTGGCTTTACACCACCAAGGACGGAATATTTAGCACTTTAAGAGATGATCTCAAATAAGGAAAAAAATCAGTCATTAGCACATGAATTTCATTGCAGGTGTACTTTCAGACAGGGAAAGTCAGATGTGTGCGAAAAATGGGTCATCAATGCATAACTGTACGCTTTAATCTGGTCGTAAATTGTAAAAGGTGGATTGCGCACCCATAAATCTGCTATAATGTTTATAATTTCTTCCGCCACCGTTAAATTTTACAGGCTGTTGCAGATCGGATTGTTGTTATTGAAACATGAGTTTGCTTTTGATGTTGGTTAGCAGCATTAAACTGAAGGATTGTTTGCTATACAGCTTTGTGTGCTGCAGTTGCCGTGCTTATTAATTATATATACCTACGATATAATGTGTTGCAGCACAAATGTTTTGCACATGGCTGTAGTAAATCATGTAATAAGAGTGTAGGTATACAGTATGTGATCATGAATGGATGCGTGAGTGCATTTAGAATGTTTACGAAAAACTGCAATTTCCGCAAATCGTTATTTATGAACGTATATGATATTTTTGGCTCCACGGTAATTGCTGGGATTTCAATAAAACAAACGGTTTACATTTAACAAACAGAGACATATTCTACCGTGTTGTTTCAGTTATTTTTAATACAGTGAAATTGGGACTCCCATTTAGATCAAATTTGTCAGGTACATAGATTTGGGAAATCAAACATAAACAAAGGGTTTTTTTTAGAAATTTGTAAGCTTAACATAAGACGTTCGACTTTAATGATTTTATAAATTAGCAGCTCATACACACCAAATTAGTATCCAGAAAAATTGATGGCATAGGTTCCTATACTGTTTTTGTAAAAGCTCAAAGGTAACTGAAATACAGGGTGTTAAATTGATATACCGATTTTTTATAACCTCTTTGTTAATGTTTTGTTTATCTTCAAATTTGAGCCGCTTTTTAACATATTTAGTTTGCACTGTTTTTTTTTAATTTATTATAAACTGCAACGTATCTCTGGACTTCTCAGGTATTAAACTATACACCTGCAGTAACATTTGCAAACTCCTTAACATCAGAAGACAGCACTAAATGCTGCCTGAAGACATTTTTACGAACCATTTGCTCTCGTTTAGAAAACTCGATTTTTGTTTGACCCTATGACCCCATGATTTCAGATTATTGTTCTAAAAAATATTTATAAAATTGGGAAAAATTCATTAAGGGCTTTTACTTTATTCTTTCTATCGTATCACCTATACTTTACAAAAAGTAAAGTAACACTATGTTTTAAACGTCCAAAAATTATTTTTCAATGGCTTAATGACATTGAAATTTTACTTTTAATTAGCGTCACTCATGAACTACAAATCGAAAATTTTTTCTTATTTTCGTTTGTTATTGGCGACATATTTTTTCCTAACGTCTCCATAGCGCAATTGGTTCATTTACTCAACCAAATGTCCACCTTTCCTGCTTTKATGAATGAAGACGAGAGTTTGTTTGTCCTCCAACAAATTTGAATGAAACGCAAATACGAGATGGAAAACAGTTGGGTGTGTCCATCTTTGTACGGGTAAAAAGTCACAACGCTCGGAGACTTCGATGCTGCGTTCGCACACAAACCCATGGCTTGCGCGGCATATTTACGTTTTGAGGGCAAGAAGTCGCACCAAAGGTTAAAGCGACGACGCGCATTCAATGAAAGGTGTAGTTTACAGACTTGGGGATACGCCCTCTATTATTTGCGTTATTAATCTTGAGTCAAGATTCGTTAAGATAAAAGCGCCGGCATCTCGTGGTTTTTGTAACTGTCGGTTGTTATAATTTATAAGCATAAATGAAAAGCTGTGTAATCGAATTTCATCACTTATTTGATGGAAGTTATCCGCATGCGTAGTGCTAAGCTGTTAGATCAATTTTGCGTTCTTAATGAAGTCATTCTGAAAGGGCAGATTTTATTTTCTAAAATCGGGACCAGTAAACAACTCTGAGTGAAGATTAAACAAACTTCAGCTCGTAATATTGTTAACTGTCAAGACTAACATAAAAACGTAATCTTAAATGTACTACAACTAGAAAAATTGAACTAATACGTAATACCAACCTTTTACAGTAACAGCTACTTACCAGTATATTTTCTAACACCATCTGAAAGCATTTTCAACACATCAGCTTTCAAATTCATATTGTTATACTCCCTCACATTTGTTTTATGTTAGGAATCTACAATATCTCGAAAGCATAGGTGTATATCCATTTCAATAATACATTTCCTGTCATTAGCCTCTCTAATAAACAAAAGGGGTTATAATGATCAAGCCAACCAGGCAATAAGAACAAGTAAACTCTTTTTGTGTCAAGCTTTAGTCACACCTTTATTCCTTAATTAGAACTGAAAATATTATAGAACCTCAGAACTGTGTCTCTTCTTTGGACACCAAATTAATACGCACTAGTAGCAATGTTATCATCCTTGAGTGGTACAGAAAACCGACCAGTTTTGGTAGATACCTCAGTTTTCTCTCCAACCATAGATTTAATACTAAAACTAATCTGGTTAAAGCCTTTAAAAATAGAATGACCAGAATCAGCGATCCTAACGCTTGGTAATAAAAACCAGTACACATTATGTAATCCCTTTTAGCAGAATTCTTACCCTTAACCACGTCTTATTTAATACTTCCCAAAACCCCGTTGATGCTAGCTTAAGCAGACGAACCCCAGCGACTAAAAACACTATAAGTGTTGCATTCTTTACATACCTGGCCTATAAGGGAGAGACTTACCAAATTCTTAAATGCAGCGAATACTAGGGATGTCGATTACATATCGCCCTCTACACTTTCTCAAAAGGTCACTCTTTCAATTAATTTTTCGGTCCCCTTTCGAAACTTTATTCTTTTCATTGATAGGTATGCAAAAACTGTAATTGGATCAGGTTAGCACTCGATGGGGCGACGTCGTATGATGTGATTTTTGCAAACTGCTCTACATCCAATTGTTGATATCCCAAGCACGTAATATAGTAGTCCAGGAAGTTCAAAAAACTTTGTAATGCCTTGCTACGTGGTTTTAGAGGGTCTTCCTGTTTAATGATATTAAACGAAATAAAGGGAAGTTCTGTGTAGATGTTACATTAGAATTAACAATTGCATATGCATGCCCGAAAGAAATGTATTAGTATGTCAGGTAGTTGTTACATAAAATGCTTTTTAAAACGAAGMGGTGCGCTTGTAAGTAAAGAATCAATATTTTTTTGGTAATTGAACTTCACATTACAAATTTTTTCCCAGACCAGTCACCAGTATGGTTTTTTTTATATCACTTCCATGATCAAACATTCAGATCCTTCCTCCGTGCACCACAACGCCTAACCTAAATTGAGTCATTACCTGAAATGTCACGCCCACATCGAGGAAGTTAACCAGTGCAATTTACAGCTTGTATAGCATTGTTTGTTGTGAGCTTTTAACAATATTTTAGGACAAACATTTGCGCAGGGGACTCGGTGTGGGTGAGTTCGCAAACTTGATATGTGTACTATGACACAATGGCCCATTTCTKGGCGCATTTCGGCCTTCAGAGAAACTTGTTCGGCGCATAAAAGGACAAAGKACGTCTGGTTCTGAATTCGGCAGACAGGCAGAGGTGCAGTCGATAATAAGAGGTGGAGGTGTTTTAAAATTGAACAGCGACGTGTAGGTGACATAATGTGCATGCGCGTAGTTTTGTTTTGGTGTACTTGGCGCCTCGAAACACACAAAAAAGAAGAAACCATCGTGATGTAATCGACTAGAATTTCAAATGGATACAGACAGCGACAACATCACAAAAATAGTAACAAAGTGAAACATTCTTGAGGTCCATAACGTTCCTAAAAGGAGTATAAATAATATATATGTATAACTCACCTACTTTAGGAGTCCGCAAATTTCTTGACCTTTTTAATATATCGCGAATCCTGAGACGTCTTAATCCATAATAGATCTCCTTAGCAGAATCTGAAATCATTGCTAAAGCAGATGTAGTAGAATCTGGCTTGACACCATTCTAAGAGACGAGCTTCCTGTAGCGGAGTCAGCAGTAGCACCCAAGTTGTACGGGCTGAGCAAATAAACCAGTAGCCCTAGAGCTTTGAGGTAAAAAAATTCTTAACTACAGTGTTCAAGAGAAATTGCTGGAAAATATCTTCGAGTTTGCTAGAGGGCACTGTAGCAGCTCCAGATTACAAAATTAATGTTTGTGTCAATTTAGCCTAATAAATATGTGCGGTATTAATCGTATTAAGATTTTTTGGACTAAAATCTATCATTTTTGCTTAAGACATTTTTTTGTTAAATGTCAAATAAAGGCGTGGGGGCGGGTGAATATTACTATAGAAAATCGTTAATATTTCAGGTTTGGTTTGACCGATTTAAACCGACGAGGTGTCATTTTCAAGAGCTTAAGATGCTTAAGTGTCAGAACATAGTTTTTGTGTCGACTGCAAGAGATCGTTTTTTGAAGTTACTACCTAAATATCGATTTTTCTCGAAATTCTTAAATGGTGTGGTTTTCACAATTTTAGTCTATATTCAATTGTTTTTTTAACTAAGTAAACATTCTTATATCTTTGCATTTAAAAATTTCGATAAAAATTGATATTTAGGTAGTAGCTTCAGAAAAAGTCCTCTTGGTGGTGGGGTGGGGGGGAGTCAACACACAAACTAATTCTGAGACTTAAAATTGCTTTTTATAAAGCCACATATGCTCTTGAAAATGATACCTCGTCGGTTTAAATCGGTCTAGCCAAACCTGAAATATTAGCAATTCCTTATATTAATATTCACTCGCCCCCACTCCTTTATTTGACATTTAACAAAAAAATTATCTAAACACAAATGGTAGATTTTAGTCCAAACAAATCTTAATATGTTTAATACCGCAGACATTTATTAGGCTAAAAACGACTCAAACATTAATTTTGTAATTTGGAGATACCACAGCGCCCTCTAGCGGTCACTTTACACACTCAAAAATATTTTCCAGCAATTTATGAGATATGACCGGCCACCTTTCTTATTTACTCACCCTGTACAATAATAATTATACAAATTCATTACAACTAATACAATAACAAAGTAAATTGGTTGCAATCCTAGGGCAATATTCAGGTATAAGAAACGCTTATATTCCACCACTACCGTGGTATGACAATATAACCATATAAGAGAGAATTCTATTGAAAAAGTTATTTACATTTGGCAAGCTGTGACACCACTTACGCAACCTAAAGCTTACACTTTGTAAAAATGTACAATGCGGTTAATCAATGATTCTTGTAAAAAAGAAATAGAGGTGCAACCAAGACATGAAAGAAAAACAGCAATGTACATTGTGATACAGACATATGTATATTGAAAGAAACAATCACCTGCGCGTACAATTCTTAAATTTACTTTAATTGTGCATTTTGCGATAGTTACTGTTAGTGAATGATTTCTTATACGCTAAGGTTCTGTGCCGAGGAAACAATATTTGATCTTTCCGTCATATGCTGACGTTATGAATATGAGTATTAAATCTAATTTTGTCATATAAGTAACCTATATTTCTACTTAGTAAAATTCTGTAAGTAGAAAGCCGACTTCAGCAACCTGAAACGTCGATTTCAATGAATTTATATGAAACATACAATAAATATAAAGCGAAAACACGAGTTCTGCATTCTATACTTCGTTTTCAAGTCAAGCAGGGGTGAGAAAATCCTTATGCCATAGTTTAAAAAAAAGAATTATTGTTTTCGTCAATAACATTTCTTTACAATAACTAAAGCGAGGAACAGGACTTTCTTCATACAGTTGGAGGCATAGTTGAAAATTCTAAGTGCGTTATCCATAATATTAACGTTTATACGTAAATAATGTGTATAATTACAATTGTTGGGACCAAATAATAAAGCTGCCGTTTTTCCAGGATTGAGAATCAACTCGTGCATTATTATCAGTTACATGATGGTTTGCAAAAGTGAAAAACTAGTATATTCTTAATCTTCAGCATAGAAAAGCACGTTGCAATGATTTAACAAGTCGTCGTAGAACTGTGTGTGTATATTTAAAATGAAAGGGGGCTTCAGGATTTACCCTTGGGATACGCCTTTATTTACATAAGCAATATCAAATTATTTATTTTGTATCTGCACATACTGAAAGCCACAGGATAAATAATAATTTATCAAATCTGCAGCCGGATAGCTCTTCAGACTACCTTTTTTAGATAATCTGAGTGTACAGCTTTGAGACTTTGGCTTTTTTTTTTAACTGAAGCCTGCCGCTTTAATTCCAMTAATACGATCTTGAAAATTATTTAATGAATGGAATTAGCGGAGTGCACAATTTCTGGGTTTTTTAGCAAGCTCTTTGATTACCAAAGAAGATAAGGGTAGAGCACTTAGCGATTTTGTTACAATGCAATTACGTTTTCTTACATTTTCCATCCCTACTCATTTTAAATGTGATGGTAACAGTTATTATTAAATCGAACCACGAAAACACGCATGACCTTTCATGGCGACTTGGTCCAACATTTTTTGTGTATCTGATAACTTTGGCGACATATCTGCTTTACTAATTATGAAACAGTACGCAACTTTTTAAATGTGATACACTGTATGATTATACAATTATAGGACGCGGCATCTCAAGGTTGGAGAAATTAGAACGGCACCGTTATCAAAAGAATGCAAGTCAGGTTAGGACAATTGCACGTGTAGGGCGATTTGAATTTGTAATTATCGCATGGGGTCTGCTCTCGCTGCAGATGGGCGTCTGTTTTGTAATTGTGAGATAGAAAGTTTATGGACTATACTTTTTCGTACTGTATGTATGTATGGTAACGTTATAACAAGTTTATAGTAGTTTGAAACACTGCAGTGCCTCGCGTTAAACTTTTATACAGCTAAACTAGAGAAAGCTTCACAACCACTACTGACTTAAAGGATGGGTAAAAATCGTACCCGGGCATTTAAAAGTGCAAGGGTAATTTTGTAATGAATTACAGATTTACATTGGAGTTCCTCAGGAGTCTCTATTCGGACTCCCGCTGTATTTAATTTAAATAGATGACCTACCATGTACGGCTGAAGATGAAAAGTACATGTTAAATGCAGAAAACGCGATGGAAAAGAGATTTCTACTGCTGAAGCAACATGTGAAGCACAGTTGAAGGCATAAACCTAGTTTAATAAACTTATTATTGTCGAGAGTAGAACAGTAACAAAAATATACGCATTGCGAATTGTGGATGAATGTTCTAATCAGTAATTACAACAATAATGTTAAATTATTGGGATTACATTTAGATACAACTTTGAAATTTCAAATATTAAGCTTCTTTGCTCAAAATTGGGAGGAACATTTTTGTATTGCGAACATCAGAAAATGTCGTGCGGAGTCTTATTTCTATAGGGACTAGCTGTGTGCTACACTTTTTATCTAGTTGAGGATACTAAAATTTACAAGTTTGCTTTGATGCAGTGCCTGAAATTTAAGATTTTGGGACCTTTTTGAATATTTTCAGGTGAAATGCCATATTTTCTTATAATAAGCAGAAAAGAACTTAATTATGCATCGATCTGTATTAGTAGTTTCCCAGCTATTTTCAACGGGATAGCTTATTATTATTTATTTAACAAATTTGATGCGTTTATTTTGTAATTCATTAAAAGTAATTAAGATGTGCACATCAATTTCAAGTGTTTTAAATATGGAAGTTTGAAAATTTCAAGTTAAATTACGCAAAAACTGGATGAGTAAAAGCGGCATAACTGAGAAATACGCGCCTTACTTGTGAAAAAATTAATGAAATTATATAACTAAATGCAAAGTATTCTAATTATCACCAAGTTATAGGTTGTCTATATTCCTGAATTAATTTCTCTTGTCGTCGTTTCTCTAATTTGTTGCTGCGTTTCGCTGAATCAGTTCTTCTATAGTCTGCACCAGAGTAAAGTATACAAGATCCTTCATAAATGATTTATATTTTTATATAGCATTCAGTTCTCCAAATCTTACCTTCCAATGGGACCGATTGAAGTGTAGGGATGCATTTTATTTATTATTATAATTTTTAACAGAATACAGGAATGTCACTAACAGACCTAACAGTTCTAATTAACTTATAAGAATGTACGTGAAATTAGACGCGTCATATTAACTACTAGTGATAGATTGCTTTCTTAATCTTCTTGCAATTGCTCGTCCAAATGATACAAAATCGGGGGATATTCCCTTAAATACAAAAGAAATTAATTTAATCTAAGATTGAAGAGCTTTAGGTCTCCATATTTTGAATTTATTATTCAACTCAAGCAATAATAGTCTACAAAGTTGACATTTGTTAGTAAGAACTTTGACATTTCTCGTCTTGGTCACAAACAATATAAGAAGAGGTTTGGCTAGTAATGCTTTCCCATTGTCAACACAAAGCCAACGTAATCTAAAATAGTGATTAAAGCTTTCACTTCCGTAGTCCATAGTGATCAGTTTGTGCTCGCACGCGGACCACTACGTCAATGATGAACTCAGCTCTGAAGATGCTCACCACAGCAGTGGATGAAACGTCAGCGAAGATAAATCACCACGACTATGGCCAACTAACCAGGAATCTCCTGCAACTAATTAACTTGAAAACAATTAAACATGCATAAGTATACCGAATGTTAATAGAGGTCGATGCGGCATAAAATTATCAAATATCTACTGAAGAGAAATTGGGGCTTTATTTGGAAATAATGAATTGTAAAAAAACGTAGCCTTAAATTTTAAAGGTTCCTGAAACAGTTTTTCCAATTACGACAAAAGACAAGATCTAACCTAATTTAATTCAAAAAAGAATAGCTTTCTATTTAAAGTGACAAAAAAAGGCTTGACAAAGTTATCGTTGTACTTACCATGTATTTTTTGTAAATGAGTCGGTAGGTTTAGTGACATTCGTCTAATTCCAGGCCTCTTCACCAAAAAGATGCGATAGATTTTCATTATTAATAATATTCGGCACTTAAGGAATTGCTAGGTCAAAGTTTGGTTAGTTAAGTGAGTGTGTGCCTTCCAAGTCCATAAATTTTGCTAGCAGTGTACTAATTATGTTTATGTCATACCTATATGGGGGGACATAGATTTTAGATGCAAAATGTGTGACACTCAGATCGCCGGTCTTAAATACAAAGTGATGCAACAAGATAATATGTACTTGAATTGTGATAATGTCATAGCATACATGTATGTACTCTAACTGGCAGAACAAATGATAGTATGCTTGGTTCTATTTATTTTGACGTCAGAACTACTAACTCAAGTTCTTTTTCATGGTATTGATGATGACTTCAGTTCAATAAAATAAATACAAACTTAAAATTTGTTTATTTTATGACTAAGAACTATAAAACTATTTGTTATCTATTTAATGTTTAAAAACAAACCCAAAGAATTCGTACATTGCACAACACGTACATTGCGCTTTAAGACAACCGACTCGACTTCGCAGACGCGTAAAATAAGAAATAATGTGCCATAACATTTTCAATGGGAGTAACTGCTATGAATCCCATTGTTCGTCCAGTCGTATTTTACATGTAACTGTGGCGCTACATCACAAATGCACCCACCTTTACAACATTGTTGCAGACCTCCCACACATACGCCAAAATTGCTCACTTTGAAAGGTTGGTATAATTTGCATTTTAAAAATGGGTTAAAAATAAACTGAGAATTGTTTATATATTTTAGGAACTGACAAATAGTTTTTACATCTGCTAAACTTACAGGCTGCAATGAAATGTATGTAAACATCCTGGTGCATCCTCATAGTGCATACTGTATAGATCCACAGAACAAGATGCTAACGGATTTTAACAGCCCGTATAGAGTTTTATAGACCATTACCAAACCGACTTGAAATAGAGGAGCCCGCGATAACCGCTTATGTTTTTCCTGTTATGTTAGACTCGCTTCAGAAACGTAAAGAAAAAGAATAGCTTTGTTTCTCAGATGTCCTTAGTTATTTAACTAGTGATTGGCTGAAAATAGATAGTAGCAAGAAAATCTTTGCCAACGTCACCATAAACGTAGTAGTAGTCCTTTATTTGGTGCTACTCCAACAGCATTTTAAAGCTGCTCAGATTGTGTACGCAAATGATCATACTATAGCCAAGTTACCTAAACAATTCCTGAACAAGTACATTTTCACCTTTATTTGTCAAGATACCGGTGGTAAAGTTGAAAAGTACAGCATAATGTGTCATTAATTTATTGTTATGTTAACTTTGATAAAAATAAAACAGAAACAAAAATTAAAAAAAAATACATTGTTTGGAAGTCAGATTTTAAATGCAAAGTGATAGATTCTTAGATTTAGAACCTTTACATCCGTCACGTCTATAAAATGAATCCTTGCTGTTGTTATTGCACTACGCACAGATCCAAAATTTACGCTTATCGTATTTAATCCAATCACCGCGTCCTCTGCAGTCGTTTCAATTATTAGTACTACAAAATAATAATATCTAATGGCGGCAGCAAATGAGCAGGAAGCAGTCATGTATACTTGCAATTGGCCTACCACAACAATCACTTTATCCTTGCCTTCCCTAATGGTTTCAATATATGAAGGAGTCGAACTAGCCATTTACACTGCTTGCATATTTTGTCCAATTGAGACCAGTCTGAGTCTTTGTAGACGATCATCGATGGAAGTAAATCCCCGTTTGCATTTCCATATACCATTAAACTAAAGGAATCGCGGAAATGCTCTGTACCTTTTCTACTCTCTTGCTGTTTCTTGGTACGACCACCTTTTTTGACCAAGGGTCGTCCGTAAAATTCGTCTCGTTCAAATTGTATAGATTAGTAGCCTTTACGTCTCGAGATGCATTGTTTATACTATAAAAGAATTAAGGATGTCATCTTCTTAACCGAAAGCCTTGCACGATTGATATTCGAGGCCATTCTCACATTTAGATTGTTCCTTTTATAAAGGCGTCAATAAAATCTCGTCCAAGGCAGTTTTCTTTGAACACTCGAACATATTTTCCTGTTTATCCAAATATTTTTTGACTACATCTCTTATGCAACAGCAGAAATCTCCATTCTTCCACCTCTTACCAAAAATGTTGCTAATTAGGGCCTTTTCTCCTGGCTAAGTACTGTTGGCTGTCCAAAAGAAWCCATGTGTTTTCCAAGGAGCCTTTGCACAAGCGAACTACGAGTACGTTTCCACTGTCCTCTTCTTTGACATTCCTGCATTCACAGCTTCAGACATTCTCCTATGGTAGTAGTCCTTGTAAGCTCTTAGCCCAGGGGTTCTTTCGTATGTTCTCACCATGATTTTATCGACCTGTAAAATATAAAACATGGCAAATATAAATTAAAAAATGATCTCTGCACCTTGATCAACTATTTAGAAACATTTAAGAACGATTGGTAAACTCAACAGACTAGAAATATACATAGATTCCACATAAGTTGAATACAAATGGCAAAGAACAGCGTCGAAAGATTTCTTCCTCTTTGTTCACAAGGAACAAAAATGAGCATTTTCTTCATCGTTTTGTCACCGACGATAAAAAAACGGGTCTTAAAAAACAACAAGCGATGTCACCAATGGTTATCACCAGCAATTCCTTATAGCAAGAGATGGATAGTACCAGTCTTACGAGTATGGTGGGATTCTCTTGAAATAATCCATTATGAGTTGATGCCTACTGTACAAACGTTCACTGGGGAAATTAATCGGCAATAATTGGCCAAATTGCATAAAAAATTGAAAAACGCCCTGCATAGTTCAACAGAAAAGGGACGATAATGCAAGATATAGCATTCAAATAAAGACACCCACACATTCCTCATATTTGATACTAACCAGTTATCAACTATCCAGATCATTCGGTATAATAGATAAACAAAACAATCGAAAATTACGTAAATTCTCTTTTCACTCAGAAAACATCCCAATTCTTCAAAAGTGGTGTTAATAATATCTCAGAATTTTTACAGGATTGCATATTTTGAAGTATTTAGGTAAGTAAAAATTTTGAAAAAACAATTTACAATTTCACATTAATAAATTAATATTTTTTCGGTACTTTACTATTGGTTATATTGAAAGAAAGAGAAAATATACGTGTCATTCATACATGAACATATTCATATAGTAACAGTGACTCAAAATAAACGGGCACAGATCAACAAAAAACTTTATTTGCTTCTGCGTATATTACGTCTTACACATGAGTATGAGAAAATCAATTATTTAACTTCTGCTGCAATATTTTCCAAGTACGTATCTAATTTGAATTCGCATTCTGCAAAAACAATATTAGTTTGTTGTAGGTTGGTGTTTAATTAATGGTAAAAGTGCTTTATGATTAATTTATGACATTCAGTTTTGTATTGTTACGAAACCAGCTACTGAAAATAGGTGTCACTGTTTAAGCCCATTTTTGATAAGTTTTGCAGTCAGTTGTATGATAAACAGTGGGCAGTTCGCGTCTATCGAAATATGCAAGTCTTCAGTAAGTAGCTATTCCTCGAAGAAAACCTTACAAAACCTGGTCAGTTGTCTTCAATTTGCGACTTCACTTCTCATCTAATACACTCCCATAGAATATGTTCGTCAAAGTATCAACTGCACAACAGCATAATGAACGACTCAAAGTTTCTTTTACACTTGCCTTTGTAACATACGACGTGTGCTCAGACCTTTTACTTTCATCTCAAAGTGCTAAAATTCACTCGACTGATCCGCTTAGCACTCCTCAATTGATAACTCATTGAAGACCACTCCCGGAATGCCGTGTACCAAACATCCGCTGTATGCACTTAGTATTAGTTTGATCTACTGTATCTCAATAAATGGCATTTTAGAGTTCATCTCCTAATAGAACTTTTGTGATAGGTAAAAGGCGTTAGCGGTGGCTGACAATTGATCTCGTTACTGACGAATACACGTAAAACGTACCTACAAGTTCAAGCTCTGTGGGTGTTATGCCACATGGAAAGCCGTATACTCGTACGTTTATGGCAACGTATCTAGGCGAGACGAATGTACTTAACGCGATTAAATTAGACAGGTGAAAAGTGCTAACATAAACGGCTGCGTTGTTGATTAATGTACTGGGCTCATGCTCACGGGTAGAGTCAGCCAAGCAGTACCACGTGGCTTGCTGGTGTACATGATTTTCCCTGAAAAAATGTGATTTTTTACAGTTTATGGGCTTATGAAATCTGATCATACAAGATCGATGAGTACCTAACTGGTTTACTACAGATGAATATCGAATACTTAAAGTTCTACTCATTACTTTACCTCCAGTTCTGGCAACTTAACGTTTAACTATCACACTGTATTTTTCTTTATTTATTTGTCGTCTTGCAAACATTTACACATTTTATTGAACTTTTAAGGGGGCATTCTAGTCAGCTTCGATATTTCATCATTGTTTGCAGGAGTTACAACTCCAGAATCTATGACAGTCGTGCGTCAAATACTATACCGATATGTACGCAGATTTCACTCTTCTTGACCAATTCTACCAATAAATTTCTGACACACCTATGGATCCCAATGTTTTATGTAATGACTAATATAATCATGGAAGCCTTTGAACAAATGGTCTTGGAGTCGTCAGGTCATAAACCTCAAAGCTTCGAGCTCCAATATCTTGACACTCTTCTTAAATTACATTAGTTCCCAACATTCTAATAAAAAATTCACAATGGAAATCGAAAACAACAATTCTTGTTGTCCTTGTTTCTCGTACACCAGATGGTCTTGAGTCACTATCTTAAGATCACGATCTTACATGCATCTTCTCGGCGTCATCCATCAAAAACCATTCGCCTTAATTCTTTTATTTACCGCGCAGTATCAATTTCTGAACAAGGCATACTTTAAAGTGAACCGCAACGCTTACGTATCAATCTGACCAATAACTACTGTGAAATAGAGTCTCCTTTAATCGTCATCTTGAAACCAAATCCAAGCCAATTTGCGCACCCTGAATTATAGTACTCCCTTAAATTGAATGTTTCGCAGATAGAATTGGGAAAATTATTAGAAAAATACTTTCAGTTCTATTCGAAAATGTTACAAATACCGTCTGCGTAGGACAGGTATCTTCACCAGTCAGGGGTAGCTGAAATGCTTATAATATTTTTTTATAATATCTCAGTTCAGTATCCTTCCACACTACTCGAAAATTCCGCGAAGCTATTAAGATTTGTAAACAGGCGAACAACCTAAAGATCACCTCTACAGTGTTTAAAATCAGATCACACAACAGTTATCCCCACCTTCACAATACCTTTCCCTCACCGTCAAGCATCCGCTCCGCATACATAAAACCAGGCGTAACCCCATTCTCTCGATCTCCCTTTTTAAGTTTGTACCATTCCCTGTATACCTATTTCTGTATTCCTGAAGATGCCCCTTACATAAGCAGGCGAAATGTCAGTCGTATTTCCAAAACCGACGCTATCTAAACCAATAAATGCAAGATTTCAATCTGTCTCTGGCCGCAAAAGCTTACGTTCTTACATAGTGCCTATTTAGTTATTTGATGTATAGTAGATAGAACAGAGCACAATGTCCTGTGGCATTTCTGCTCTAATTCCTTTTAATTCAGAATAAGTATCGTCGTATTTCATCTAAAAATATCTTGATCTCAAAATTTCAAAGACAAATAGCTTTAGTGACAATAATTGTCACTATTATATATTATTATATATTTTATTTAAGTTTATTAAGGATATTTCGATCTAGATTATAACTCTATACTTCCACGCTTTCAACTGATTTACTCAAGTCTTCTTCAGGGAACTACAACTGTTATCAACTCTAAACATGTATGCAAATACAAAACTATTAACAATACTTACATATTTTGAATTATTGTATACGAACTAGAACATTAATTTATTATATGTAAGTATTGTTAATAGTTTTGTATTTGCATACATGTTTAGAGTTGATAACACTTGTAGTTCCCTGAAGAAGACTTGAGTAAATCAGTTGAAAGCTTGGAAGTATAGAGTTATAATCTAGGTCGAAATATCCTTAATAAACTTAAATAAAATACATAATACGACCATTATTATCAATTAAATATTATTATATATATATATATTATTGAAAACCATGTGTTGCTAAAAAGCCTATGAAACTGTTCACTTAGGTAAACCGTTTTAAGTATATCAGCATAAATGTAGATGCAATTTTTCTTCTGTTACTATCACTCAAATGTATCCTTCATTAAATTTAGTGATTTACTGGTTACCTACTTAGCAGTGAAGCACAACTTCCAGCCTTGAAGCACAATCTCCTACCTACACTTCTTGTGGCTGTCCTCTTGCAAAGTTTTGTGATAATAGGGCCCCCTGATATCAAAAAGTTACATTCTGAGTTTTAAATTTTATCGGTAACCGGGCATACAATAGACAAACTGTTTAAAAATTAAACGAAATATGCAGCTATCTCTTTGCGATTAATACGCAGATGACTTAAAACGTCATCGCTTATGATAAGCTAAAAAAATGGAAACCCACTGATCAGAAAGTCTGCAATGTTATTGTATCTTGTTCTTAAAACAAGCTTTGACCGGAATTCGAACCCTGATCTTCAGATTTAGGCCCCAGGTAGCTGACAGGCTCTGTTGGTATTACAAAGGCATCCAGGGCTTGCTTCAAGTTCTCACAATTACGTATCACTATTACCCCCCTGAATGATTCTTTAGACTTAAACTGAAGCCCACACCTTGAGTCCAATAATGCGACCTTAGTTTTATTAAACCACATCTACATGGCGTTGAATTAGTTTTAAGCTCCAGCATAGAAGTGGCTCCTACACTTTTGACACGAACGAATTCCAGTGTTGGCACCTTCAAAATTAGGTCTCTAACTCTTCTTCATTTCTTGCAAAAGTCGAGGACATAACACAGACTACTTTCATTTGAACACGTAGCAGCAAACCGTGTGAATTAACCAAAATTTTTCACGAAATTACTCGCCTACGGCCTATGGCTTTGCGAAATGTTTCTTTCATTCAGTAAAAGAAAACTGGGTAACTTAGCTTTTAACAGTTACTTAACAACCCATACAGATCCAATTTCTAAACCCATTAACCAATCAAGCACCCCGCTCGTCCGATGATTATTTTAATTGGTTAATTGCTCCTCGCTTTGATCTGGAAGGCATCAACCGCTTTTGGCACGATAGAAAATCAAACACAGAACACCCAGAAGGCAACTTGATACTTTGATTCGAGCGTACGCGTGTAATCCTGTATAAATCCTTCAATGACGGCTCTGTTTGCACCTTGCATGGCTTTTATGTGATTTCTAAATATTAGTGCTGTTGTACAATGCACTCACGCACACGTTGCGTTATGTTTAACTATGAAAGGAACACGTGTACGATACGGAGGTGAAGATACATAACGGGATCCCGGGAGATAATTATTCAAAAATTGCTTGTATGCTATTAAGGCATACAATGTCTAGTGACTACGTGTGATTATTGTGGGAAGCAAATATTATGATGCATTAAAAGAGGTAATTGGTTAAGTCGAGTGTGTGAAGGACTGTGAGACACAATATGCGTTTTAGTCCCAACTTTGTCTTCACGCAGATACAAAGGACGGAGCACTGCAAGCTCTTTATTTTCATAACTTAGGAATGCCTATTAAAGACCCATTACATGAAATTTTCTGTAGAAACTGTAAGGCAGCTTGACTATTCTACATGATCATGATATTACTATTTTAAGTGACAAACTAACACAATACCAAAGTAATTGACATACCAGACCATTTTCTACATTACAACAACAAATAAAATCTAAGGAACAATTAAACCCATGTACCGGCATCTATGAACAATAGCTAAGCAAATAGATGCTTTTGTGTAAAGTGGCACTTATCGGCGACGTAGAGCAAGAAGCAATATGAGCCTCAAAACAGTTCCCTGCGGCACTCCAAATATAAAGACTTGCGTGTTTTCTTCATCTTATTGCACTGCACATATTGCATTCTATCACTAAGGAAACTATTAAAAAAGTAATGCCCCATCGCAAAACCAAACTGGTTTCGTGAAGGTATTTCATGGTTATCTAAGAATTTAACCCTTCTAATGACTTTTTCAAATTTAGACAATTTTGAAATGAGAGATATCAATCGGTGATTTATAATTTTGTGTCTATCACCACTTTTAAAAAAAGGCTAGCTTGAAATGTTGGTGCCTCTATATATAGCTCTTCTGCATTTCTTTAAAAGCAATAACCTAACGTTGTTCATACCTATTACTTTAAGGACTTTTAGTTCATTTATATATTTTCAATTTTTTGTTCTTCAATGGCTGAGCCACTCGCGTACCCAAAAAAAGAGAATTATGTAATGTAAACACCCTGATATTCTGATCATCCTTCTTAGTCTCTTTAATACAGCATACATATATTATACTCCATAGTCAACATGTATTAATATCCTTTATTTAGTTTTGAAAACAATCTTGTTTAATTTTCCATATAAGGAAATAGTTTTGTCTCTGTATGTTTTTTAGGGTATTTTTGTCACAAAAATAATCTTCCTTTGGCTTTAGCCAAAATAAAATTATAATTAATTTGTAAAATCCTCATATACTCGTTTATAGAAGTTGTGATCATATGAATTGAGTCACTATCTAACAGACTGTGAGCAATATCCACAATTATTACTTACATTGCACTTTTTAACGTGTACCTACCAATTAAGGACTTGCTCCTTTCGATAATGTTTATTTCTTGCTTTATGTTTGAAGTGCGAACTAGGAAGCTCTTTAATGAGATTTCTTTAACTGCAATCCAAAATGTGCAGGCGTTTCATTTGGGCTCCCTTTTTAGTGCTTTTTCATGACAATGAGCAATAAAGTATTGCTTCTCCAGTTTAATAATCTGAAGCGTCCTGTAATGAGTCTGGAGGTCTCACTTAAAGTTATGTTGATTTTAATAGCGTAACTGAATCAGTATCAAATGGAATAGGCTTACTCTGTCTATGGCTGGTGCTTATGATGCGAATCTGTACCTGCAGCTTGTGTCAGATAGTTCCATGCTGATGCTTTCTTTCGGATATTCAAAGAATGAGTTCTGTAGGAGAGTGCTCGGTTAACGGTCATTTTTAGATATTTTGGAGATCTGTTCTAGTTGTTGCCTTCCTCGGTCATCTGCACCTTTATAGCTGTCAGTCGGCTTTTTGCACTTATGTTTTTAATAGATTCTGTTTTAGCTGGTTTTATAAGTAACAGCCAAGAAATATCATCCGTGGTTCCTTTAGGTAAGGGTTGTTCATTGGTGTAGATGTTAAAAATGATGCTTACTTCTGTAAGGGCATTCTTCTAATTCTTTCATATGTTCCACTGCAACAGAAACTCGACAAAAATATATTTTAAGGAAGCACTCGATCCATCAACTCCATGTTTATCTTTTATTTTAAGAAAGTTGCAAACAACCCAACTAATAGCAATATTTGATTCGTATGAAGATTACGAGAGTCTTATATTTATTGAATTTCGCCTGCAGCTGGGTAACATGATACTAACTGTAGTCGCCGAGCTTTATTACAACGTAACCTTCGTAATATCCTATTTTCGTCAATAATAGCTCGCATAATCTTCACTGGGTGCTCGCGTCCTGGCTAGACGACCGATTTAGTCAGCGATGCCGGAATGTGGGCCAAAATTTATCGAAAACGGAAGCTCGGTGCGCCTATTTTCCTGCCGAACCGTCCCAATTCATGTTACGTAATCCCGTCTCCCAGGGCGCAATCTAATTAAAGAGGAATACGCGTCCTCGACATACCGTCAAAATATTTAGCAGGCGATAAACGGTTTCGCACTCTTGATTGCCGAGTGCCAACTTCCGTGCTCATTGATAAAACAATATGGGGGAGAATTCGGTCCACGTCAAAAAGTTTCTGCACGTCGGACTCCCTGAAACGGCTGAAACGAGCACGTGCTTGGTTCTGCGTTGCCACGTCTAAAAGTTGTCTTTCCAGGCGGTAATTCTTGTCGAGAACCTTCAAACAGTTACCTGGTGATTTCATAGACTCAAAAATTGTACGAAGTTTGTTGGCATGCGAAAATGTCGCTTACTTTAAACACGTTTACTTTCTGTACCTTTTTAAATAATGCCATAAACGATTGTGAATACTGTGTAATGAACTTTAGAGTAACAAGAAATTATAAATCAAAACATATTTCCTAATAAGGAGTAATAGTTTCGTGATTCAGTATTACCGTTTCCACTGTTAGACTCATAGATATAGCGAATATAGCGCTACCTACAGTAGGAATCCATTTTTACATTATCGTTCATTTTATACGTTGCACTATATCGTTTATGTCTGTTATATTTTTCATATCATATTTTTTATTTAATTTTTGGCTGTAGCAATTACTTTCCCTTCTCATTTTAAGTCGCTAGCATTTTCATTTTGCTTTACAATGGAGTTGATTGTTTACTTCTGTGTCTGTCTGTGACACAATTCATCGGTAGAAACATTTGTTTTTGAGGGCAAATAGAAATTGCTGCTTATGACATATTCTTTTAATTAGCGTATTTGCAAAATTTTTACCTTAAGTCGAGTTAAGTTCAATATGGCAAATTAAAATGTTTATTAGTTACATGACATAAAACAGCTACGGACGGCATATATTAGAATTGAGGTTACTCAGCTAAAATTAATAATTAATTTTTGTATTTTTCCCTTTGACTAAAACAACCTCTTTATATTGCCTAGGTTATTTGAAATCAGCAAGTAGATGTTTTACCAAATACTTTATAAGAAAAGGTCATAAAATATTATTTCCTAAAAGTCTTGTTTGGTATAAAGTTAGTCAATTAAGAATTTAATTTTATTAATACATCTAGATACCATTTTTGTTTTCTTTTGAAGTTACTAGATGCATATGGAGGTCGTTTTATCATTTACTTCTGTCATGCTCAGTGAACAAAACTAGTTAAATTTATATTAATAACAATAGGATAACAGTTTAAGTAGTAATTGTACATTATTATTTATTAATTATTATAACTTTTTTATTAGACACTTGTGTACTGAGTCTGCTTTTACACACCAGCAGATTACGTAAATAGTTCAATTGAAGTTCACTTAGGAGAAGGTTCTTATATTGGGAATATTATCCAGGAAGGCGTTAATCTTGTTATTCTGAGACATTTGATCGAATGCATAAACGTTTTCATGGCACTGGTAAAAAGTTTGCGAGAAATAAAAGTATGCTAGGAATGGATTTATTAATAAGAACTTAACTTAACGCTATGTATGTTTTGGCAAATAATTATTCTATATGAGGAAGCATTCAGGTTAATTTTGTTTTATCTTGTCTTACTCTTTTTATTATTGCAATATTTTAGTCATTTTTTTGTGAATGACAAAGTCCTTGCTCACTAATTGGCAACTCTGGTTCCTCTCTCATTCAAACATCGAAATGTGTGATAGCGTGGGAGGAACCAGTAGGATGTTACACTGCCTAATGTGATATACTGAGCGCCTACGCGACGTGAACTACAAATTGCTATGATGGACGGAGATAGCTTTTTTATATACTAGTTCGGACATGTGGCTTGATTTATAGAGTGCCAAATATTATTTGATCTAAAAATGAACCATTAATCAGGCAAAAATACATGATACCGCGTTCAAAGATAGATAGCATAGTAAAGATGTAAAGTTGTTGGCTTTTTATGTTTTAATGTTTTATACCCGTACTTTCCGTGTATTATCACCTCGTATCCTTTAATCGATTCTTTTTCAATATAGTCTGAATAACAAAACTACAACTGCTATGCTCTTTATTTCAATAATGCCAACTCATTTAAGAAAATTAAACAAAAAATCTCAATATCACATAACAAAGTACAAATAGTCATTTCTGAATTGGCTAGCTGATGGTAAAGCTCACTGTTTAATTGTGAAAATGCTTTTCATATGAGTGTTAATTCAGACTCCGGTTAATTTTACTCCCACATCCAACGGATGGGAAGTATTGTCTCGCGAAAAAATGTGCTTTTAAATTTTTATTTCCTCATTCGCTTTAAAATGGTCGAAAACAAAATTTGAGCAAAAAAATTCTTGTCTGTGTGTCTGTGTGTCTGTGTATCTGTGTGTCAGTGCGTCTTCGTGTATGGTTTTGTTTGTATACACGATAACTTTCGAAAGACTTAATATATGAACTTGAAATTTGGCATACGTATAAATCTCAACTACCCAAAGCGACCTATTGCTTTTGGGGTAAGTAGGTTATCGGAAAGGGGGCTAAATTGGCGGGTAACCACCCTTTTTTCAAATTTTTATTTTTTTTTTGTTTAGTATGTGATTAGTAGTATAACTGCGAGTATTATTGGCCCTTATAAATTTTCGGTGCAGCAAATGGTTTAGAATATATTAGCAAAAAAGCGTCACTTAAAGAAAACTGTTTTTCCTAAATATCTCCGAATATATTTAATATATTCTAAAATGAAATACCATCCGATAGTAAATAAAATTTCTCACAAAAATTTTGACCTTTTTTAAATATTTTCAAAAAACGTATTTTGGACCCTGTTACGATTTTTTTTAAATTTTGGTATTATATAGAAAATCAAATTTCTGATCGGAAAGCACTTCTGTAATTTTTTGTTAGGTTAATACCTTTCGAGTTATTTGGAAAAAAAGATTTTAAAAATTTTTGTATTTTTGCTAATATCACGAGGACCGTTTGTCTTAGAAAAAATGTGTAGAGAGAAAAAATACTCAAAACCTGATTACTAATCGTATAGTATAAGAAATAAAAACGTATTGATTCATTTTGCAGCGGTTTTTTAAACTAGTAACGGAAACACTTTTGGCTAAACAACACTTAAATATGTGAGGTTAGGTAGGCAGATATGACATAACAGCACAATGAGTATTAGATTGATGTTAGTCGATAATGATACGAACGTAATACTTGGCAAATACTATTAGACTTATTCATAACATGTTAAATACAAAACTTTATCTATTTCGTATTTCCATAATTTGATATTTTTTTTCGAATGCGAACACGCGCGCTTGTCACTCGGTAGAACATTTTTGCTATTATTGTAAGAAAACAGAATACACTTTGAACTATCTAGAATGTTTATTATTAACTTGACGATCGTTTCGGGTAGTTAGCGATGCGTACAATTGTTAGAACATTCAAAAAACCTTCGAAGATATTACTGATTCGGAAAATATTTCTGATTAAATCAAGCCGCCAAACCTTTGTTTTAAGCCGGATAATGAATCAGAAGAAATAGAAAAAGCTAAAGTTAATGAAGGATCGCACGCTAAAGATAAAATCCAGAATTTGCCAAAGGGACCAAGATTACCCTAAAATTATTAGGTTGTATATATAAAGTGTATAAATGTTATAAATTTTATATTTTTGAAAGAAAAAATCCAAATGCAAAAGCTTTGTATTAAACAAAATCCTTTATATTATACTCCAGTTAAATGTTTGTATCAGAATACTATCAAAAATAGAGTTTCAATTTAAGCGATCAAAAAGAGTTTCTGTAGTTTTTTCAGTTGAATTGAATGAATAAATCAGTTTTTTTATATTTTTAAATAATTTTACTAGTTTTTAGCAATCATTAATGATTGTAAGAGTCCTTTTTTGCTTCTTTTGCATTTTTGACTATAGGTTTCTTTATTTTACCAAAAAGTATATGTCCAAACGAAAGAAGTCTCAGACATTTTGGATTACATTTGCTTTACGAACTAAACATGTGGTAAGAAGTCGTAAATGCGATATTATGTCACCAAGATGGTTTTTACTAGTCGAGCGTGGTGAGAAAATCCCACAACTATGATTTACAGTTTGCTTATCGTGCTATACTTACAGGAAACAAAGCCGTCTTTCTTAACCCATCCGCGCGTCAGATAAAAAGCTCTTTAAACAACCTTTTCGAAGGAAAAAAGAAACGAGCCGGGTTATTTTAAAATTATCGCAAATGCACACACGCCTATTTAAAGACGTTATACTTAATTATCATCAATCAGCGCGCGGTCGGCCAGTTTTGATTGCCCGTTTATTATCTAGCGCCTCTCGGGCATCAAAACACTTAAATGTGGGTTACATAACCGATTTAATTCGTAACCAGTTGATGAACTGCAATACACATTTAGATATGACGTTGTTCGTCGGGCTGCTGTTTTATTGTTGGTAATTCAGAGCGACGTGCTTTATTGAAACATCGCTTCCGCAAATCACCGAATCGCACGGAGAAATGTATCGGTTTACGTTGGGCCAGAAATAATTTGGGTTCTGTAAACAGACCTTATGTAAGCCGCTATAAAAAGTCCGCTAAATATCAACAAACCCGGGTGTTAATGCCTAATTGCAGATGTTTGTGTCCTCAAACTGGAGGCCACACTGACTGAAAACTCGGTGCGCTTATATCATCTACCAAAAAGAAGTAGGTATAGTTCTTCAAATCTTCTGAAGTTATATTGCCCCATTAAAATATATTAGCACCAATAATGAGGGATTACTTACCACTACAGGTCACTTTAGAAAATACCGGCAAACCAGTCGTTGCTTCAGTACCGGATTTAGTCCACTTGAATAAGGGTTAAGGGTTATGAGCTTTATTACAAATTCATATTTTAATCGTAATAAACAGGTAGTTATACAGGTAAGAAACAAATATGTGTAATGATTATGATTCAAAGGATCTCAGACGTCTTTGCAAAAAGAAATATAACATCTTAAATCAGCGCTAGTGAGAAATGGTTATAGCAATAAGAATATTTGGTCAGTAGTACTTCTGGGTTAGTTAGCTGTGGTCGTGGCGATTTTCTCTTCGCTGACGTTTCATTCACTGCTGTGGTAAGCATCTTCAGAACCGAGTTCATCGTGGACGTAACTGTCTCCGAGCGAACACAAACTGACTCTGTCCCGTGGTAGGAACCCTCTTCGTTTTAAGAAACTTAGGTATGACATCCGAATCTCTACATCGAAGTAGGAAAGTTAAAGAGCTCAGGTGGTATGATTTCGTCTTGCGTAGAGTATCCAATTGTCGAACCCATTTGAACGTGTTCTCCCCGTAGAGGCGTTTGATATAGTGATTAAGAAAGTCTCAGTCAGTCAGTCTGTGTTCACTCGGAGACAACTACGTCCACGATGATCACAGCTCTGAAGATGCTCACCACAGCAGTGGGCAAAKCGTCAGCGAAGAGAAAATCGGCACGACCACGGCCAACTAACCCGGAAGTCTCCATCAGTAATTTTATCATATTAAATTTTTTAATATTCTAGCCTTATTACTTCAGAAAGCCTTCCAAATGGCTTACATTGTGTGGTGTTTTTATGATCAGTAATATCATCGGTGTCAGAAATATTAGTTTGCACTTTACACAAGTTTACAAGTTAATCACAAAATTCGCAAAGCAATTACGATAACACGACAAACTAAATAATGGAATTCGCAATCAATCCTAGACCACCATCAGCAGTTTTGTGATGTAGTTGTGGACTAAGTTGGTTATATCCCATTTGCGCGTGAACGCCTGTTCTTTCCCTGTACGACAAACTTGCAAACTGTTTATATTCCCAAMCTTTGATTATATGATATATATACCTTGTGAAAGAGAAAGCTGCATAGGAGATGTCTMCATATMATCGGAAATTTCCACAATTTTGGACTATGCCCGTTCTTTCCCTTATACCTTTCATTTGCTTTAAAGTCTTGGTTAAGTTACCTGACCAAACGTAGTCAGTACCTTGAATGTAGGAGATAAAATATAGGTACCTACAAAACAGTCCGTAATTCCGATCTGTTACCAAACCTTTCAATGTTTTTTCCTTGATTTTCTTTCAGAAGGGGTCCAATTTACTGCCTACTGTGGCTACCCAAAAACATATTTTCTCCTTAGCATTAACGGTAAATCTAACCAGGATTTTGATAATATAGTAAAATGCACAATGCGACACCACTGGTACCCCAGTTCGGTTTCCGACTCTTCCGAAATCTTTTTTAATAAAATTTGCCTCAACACCCACAAAATCTTAAACATTCTCAAATCGATTATATCAACAACGTTTTACTTCTGCACTCACTGTCTTTTGCAATTCTACAATTTTGTTTCCAGGGAGCCCATTTCTAAAGGCTACAGATGATTCTTTTTATTATTACTAACACGTTTTTATTAGCTCGCTTTCGCCTCTGTTGGTTTGATCGGTTCGGTATAAATCTTACAATAGATTTTAAATTAACTTCCTGATGAGCTAGAGAATTGAAACTTTGAACTTAGCTTGGAACTAAACTTTTTTGTCTGTCTTATACCTATTTTTTATAGTCTTAATAATTGAAGCTGCTGCTTCATATACCAAGAAAAATTATGAACAGAAAGCTTAACGACAGTACAAGGCTAACAAAACAAAGAGAGTGTCTAGGAAAACGTTTAGACAGACAAATTGGGCTATATTTAGAGAAGACTTAGACAAACTAATAAAAATTAACAACACTATGCATACCACTTAAAAATTAAAGGCTGAAGTATAGAAAATAACACAACATATACAAGAAACAATAGACAAACACACAACTAACTCAACTTCCAGGTCACTTAATAGACCAAATCAAACACGTAAACGATGGCAATAAAACATAAACTCCCAAACAGAAACACTATTAAACCTACAGACAAGACAAGTTAAAGAAAAGCTATCCGAACACTATAATCAGAAGTTCGCCAACAAATTGAGCAAAGCAAATGACAACAAACAAAAACTGGAAACTGACAAAAATGTTTAAAAGACCGACGCAAACCATACGGACGCTACAACAAAACGAACAAGGCTACATGATAAGCAAAGAAAAAGCAAATATTTTGGCTATTATTTATGCAAAAATTCAGAGCAATGACGTACATACTATCATTGAAAAAAACATAGATGACACGAATGCAACCAGAGTACAAACAACAACGACATACCTCAGGACGACCTTTCAAAATTATTAACGAACCCTACGGAGATCAGAAAATTCATAAAACACTTGCCAAACAACGAACCTCCCGAGCCTGACGAAATACCAAACCTAGCACTAAAAAATCTTTCAAAAAAGACAATTGTACAAATAATTTACATTATTAATGCTATTTTAAAATCATAATACTCTCCAAAATACTTGAAAAATACAATTCTCGTTCCCACATACAAGAAAGACAAAGGCAGACACAACCCATTGAGCTATAGGCCTATATCTCTACTAAACATCTTGGCAAAATTAACAGAAAAACTAATACACAAAAGACAGACAGAATATAACGAAACGAACAATATAATCAAAAACGAACAATTTTGATTCAGACGTGGATGTAGTATAGAAATGCAACTAATGAGGATCATAACGGACGCTGTTTAAAATTGTAACAAAGAAAAAGTTACAGTGATGACTTTAATGGATATCCAGAAAACATTTGACACTGTATAGGTAAACGGACTAGCATACAAAATGACAAAATTAAAAGTACCAATATATCTGGTTAGGTTAATATACTGATATCTACAGAATGAGCAATACAGATAAAAATTAAAAGCAACATCCACAGAAGCAGGAGTACTGCAAGGCTCCATTCTCCGCCCAACTCTCTTTAGTTACTTTATAAACAACATCCCAACATTTGACAAAACCAAAATTGCAATGTACGCTGATGACACGGCTACATATGCGCACTCCTATTATGCACAAACGCTCAAAATCAAATTCATTTAAACAAAATTCAATTCGTAATTAACATATAAAGGGTTTCAGGCTTTAGTATGAAGTGTCCAACTGCCAAAATATTCGGAGATACTTTATTAGATCTATTCATCTTATTCTGTTCTTTAAAATTATCTTCCAACACAGTTGCTCTAATAATATTTTCAGTGGCTGTAAGAATTTATTATTTAATAGAAAGATAGTAGTATAGTAACCATAGTTTACTACTTCCTACTCCCACTAATTTGTTAGACAAACCTGCAACTGTATATCAAACGTCATCAATCAAAGAAATCAATTCTAACTCACAGCCCAACATATTTGAAGTTCAACACAATTCAACACATTGGCAATATTTTAATGAGAGGCTAAAGCGATTGATATTCTAAAGGAAATGAAAAAAAGCACATGAAAAATTAAAAATTAATTCTACAGCAATTGGAGATTATACACATGAGTACTTCTGCAAGGAAAGGAAAACCTCACCATGAATGATATTGATGTTTTTGATACGGAAGACCATCATCGTTTTTTTTTTTATCCAATTAATGAACTACGCTACATTCTGCTGTACTTTAACGTTTGGTAAATTTTGAACAGCGGTCGTGGTGTAGTAGATAACGTGCTCGCCTACTACGCCGAAGGTCCCGGGTTCGATCCCCGGTACCGACAACGACAAAAAATACTACGGCTGCCTCGTGGAAATCAATGGCAAAACACCACGAGTAAATCTGCCTAATATAGCCTCTCAAGTAGAATAATTTTAAGTTATCTGGAAATAGACACAAACTCATCGCAGATTGATAGTTCGAAACAACACGGCTTTACTGAATGTAGCATGTCTCCGCTTGCGGTATTATTGATCAGGAAAACTAAACTAATAAAATTCGAGAGATTTATAACATAATTTCCTTACGATACTATCAAATAAACCCCTTACAAACATCTTAAAATAAACTACAAACCTGCACATTTATGTACAGTTAACTTTTTTCGTTGACTCCACAAGTTTTCTGCAAAAACAATAACCACATAGCAAGAGCAAAACACGTCACCGTTTCTATCGATGTTTTTGTTTGTAAATGCACTTGCATATCGTTCACAACGCATTCCGTTACCATTCATTAATATTGATCGGACTAAAATAAATTTGATTTTTAAATAGTAAGAAAACACATGCATTATTCATCGGGCAAACAAGATATTAATTCCATTCATGCCAGCTGAAGCTACGTCCTCAGTTCAGTATCACTGACAGTGACCTATGATTGTTGTGGCCCGCTCTGATAGTGGTCCGTTCATTACTATTCTCGGCTGGGCGCTATAATTTTGATGGACGCGCCGCGGAGAAAAGAAATAAAGGGCCCTCAAGCCTGGAGTTATGATAATTGCATTGTCTGTGTGGTTTACCTGGGCCGTCGTGGCACCTACGTTCGAGAACGATGTCAAGTGGTTTTGGCCTACATAATTGGAAAAAGAAAGATGTAAAGTATAACTGCGAAGGTTTTTATGATGCCAAGGTATTTACATAACACATTATCACTAAGTTTTTAGTTTGAAATCCCAGACTGCTGCGAAATATTGAGTTTAAACTACATAAACAATATTTCAGATTGCCAGATTGGTATAGTACAAGTTTATGGAAACTAAGCATATTTGTAGTCTGAAAATTAAGTTTCAGTTTTTTTGAATGCCTAATATGTTTGGTACCTTTTTCAATTTATCTATTCTAGTTTTGCTTCAAATGCGAGTACAATATTAAACACTGTTTTTCTACCAACACCAGAGATTAGCGTAAATTTAATTTTGTTACATAATAAGTCCACCCAAAGCGTATGGCGAGAAAGCTCCTAACATCAGAATATCATTATATGATACTTCAAACCAGGAATCTCAAACGCCATGATCTCCTGCTAAATTAAAATGAGGAACTATGGGAACCATAACGAAATTTATTGTTAGAGGAACTAAGCAACTTGCCGACTGGTACACCCAATTTCGTAGAAAKTAATACCTATATAKAAATCTATTTTTCAGTCAGACATTTAAAACTTTCTTTTTTTTTCAAATATACTTATAGCTTATGCAGTCGCTGTTGTTTGCCTCCAAAACAACTGAACCTTCGAAAAATCAGTTTTGTCGGAAAAAGACCATGTCAGTCCAGAAAATAAAATTTTGGGTTCCTGAAACTTCTAAATCTACACCCCATCATATCACTTTCAGACGCCCTTGTCATCTACTGGAAGTATTCCAGCAGAATTTCTAGCTGTCCACGGTTAATAAAAATCTCTGAGTGCGTCCTTTTCCTGCATCTTTCGAGGTTATTGTAACCGGAAACGTTATCTATGCAGTTTTGTTCCCAGAAGTTAAGATTATGCCCTGGCATGCGCGCGTGCGATAAACTTGCAGCGTATATATAACATCGCTGCCTGGTGCCTGAATGGATTTTATAAGTCTTCAATTAACGCGCCTATTTTATATGGCTTTAAATAACCGTGATGCATGGGTTGCGAAGATCCAGCCGAATCACTGACCACCTTTTTAGTACCGGTAACTGTGCCAATGTTTCGCGGAGAATAGTAAACCTCGTTCTTTATAAACAAAACAAAAACTAGACTGATTCCCAATGGCGATGGTTTGTCGGAATTCTGCTTAATTGGTGTATAAACGAATTTAATTTCTTCTTTTGCTTCTGACAATAGTGGGAAAATTCTAGTTTTACTGAATCCTTATTGCCATAACTAACTCTATAGATTTAAGTTTCAAGTTGGTCTACATAACAAAAACACAAGTAGGAAACCATATTAATGCTGGATATTCCAATATAGTAAATGAAAACATAAGATTTATGGAACTTTCGGACTCTGTCTAAGATATGAACGTTAAACGAAGATGTTTGGCCAAACCTAGCACCAAAATCTTTAAACTTCGTCGCGTCCTTGATCTGATATTGATAAGTTGTATCCAGCAATGAATGAAGTACGTTGTATTATAATACACTTATTAATCTTAAACGTAAGTAATCCAAGTTATTTTGTAGAGCCAAACAATAGTAGAAGAATTATTGGTACATCTGCAACAATAATTTTAAACAGTTTAATGTACATGGTAACTTATTAATAAACTAGAACTAGAGGACCACTAAAATTTCGACCCTCTGCTTTCTGTAGAATAATATAATACAAAAAATTTGAACAGTGAAGAGGGAAAAAACGACGATTGAAAMTTAGTTAGCAGTGCAAAATAAATTTTAAAACCCTTGTATATGACGTCTACTTGACTAACAATCTAGCATTCGAAAAKAAAMTGTCMGAGACGAGCCAAGTTGGTCAACGTAGATCTCTTGTGCGTAAAGCGACCCTGAAAGGGTGATATAACGTCATTAATATGTCGATACGTTTAACGGCGCAAAATTACAAATAAGTTAGATTGGACAATGCTATTCGATATCACTGGCGTTACCCCTAATCAGTTTAAAAAGTTAGAAGTTTGAACAAGATTAAAATATAAAGCAAAGGAAAAATAAAAACAGGCTCAGATTTCTAAAAATACTAAGTATTCAGTTTACTCCAGCCGTTAATGCGTTTTTAGAGATTTTGGTACACTTAAGATTTTAGCTTCAGTAAGGTGGTTAAATGAAACAGGGGAAGAATAAATTTTTGATTGAATATTAATTGATAATGAATAATGATCAAAGTTATTTATTGCCTGTATGGACTAATAATGATTGTGAGAACTACTTCATTGGGTTTGCAGGCCGATATATTTCTGAAAAAGTATTGCTAGCTTTGACTAGGAATAGAACCCTGGACCTTATGATTGCTAGTCAAATGTGCTGTCACTGCACTATCAAAGCCCTAGTCAAATTGTAGGTCCAAGTGGTATATACGGATATTTAAAAGTTTAGTATATACAGGGTTTCTATAAATGATTCATGCAACGCAGGCGGCGTTAATTCCTCAATTCTCTGTGTCGCCTTTTTATAACTACTGCCAAGCTACAATACGCACGGCGATAGTACTGAAGGTTGCAGATCAATGTCACGCCACAGCTCCGAAATATGAGCTTTCTGCAACCTTAAAGTTAATTATCCCACAAAACATTACAGCATATGTTGAAAATACAAACACCCAGGCGTTATCTCTTATTAAAATATAGCAGGTAATTCAAAAATCGACAGACGACAAGGATGCGTCACTTTCCTGAGAGGTAGCAAATTGATTTAATCGATAATTTCCATAAGCTCCCTGGATGCATGAATCATTTATAGAAACTCTGTACATAATGCTACTGAACGCCATCTGGCGCTTTTATAGCTTAGTCCTTCATTCTTCTACGGTGGCGATTCTGGCGACCATAGCAGCTATTACAATCTAAATTATTATTATTATAATGATCAAGATTATGTATTACATTGTTCAATATATTTTATATTTTCTATTACCACTCATTTAAAATAGATATACCCACCCCCACCAGCAACCTTTTAGATCCCTAAAACGTATAAGCACTGCTAAATACTCGTAAAACGAAGATTATTATACCAAGATATAGCAACAAAAAATAAAAACATTTATAGAAATAAAACTCTTCACGGCCTTGTGGCGGCGATATGTTTAAATGTAAGGGCTTGTGTCTTTCATGGTAAAGCAAAAAACACGTGGGTGGTTGGAAACCTTACGCATAGAAATTTTAATATTCACAAATAAATATTTATTATATCTTTAAGACGTATAATTAAAAGCTCTCCTTCAATCAAGGGGCCCTATAGATGCATGGCTTATGTATGCATGTGCATAAATCCGCAACTGACACTATTTTGCTTTCATTTACCGAACCATTATGTATACATATTTCAATTGCTGAAATGACTGTTATTCTATCAATAATCTGCAATTAAATTACCTCCGAAAAAAAAACACTCAAATAACCGTGCCTGTCGTCAGCTCCGACTTTAGCTATATATTCACTGAGTGAGATGTACGCAATAACCTGTTGAAAACGAAAATTTGCTGTGGACAAAGTCACATCTCTGAACACAGCAGGATTAAAATTGTCTCGTTTGCCTACATATTTTCTGAAAATGCAAGAAAGGCATTATAACCCCATAAGAACACAAAAAAGTATAATATAGTGCTATACATAGTATACTTAGCAGAATAAGTTCTGTCTTCAGTGTCGAATGTAAGCTTCTTTACAACAGCACTTGCTTCGTATGAATTGAGTGCTACGAATTTACACCTATTAAACGAGCGTGGAAATACTTGATGAAGTCACAAATAAGCAAGCCGGTCAAACTGTTTAACTTCACGTATATTGACGTCACCCAATAAGAAAGTGTTCTGATGGGTCACGTAACAATAAAGTAATAATAACCGATTATTTCATACTCTATTTTCTAGTAAAATATGATACATCTTCCTTTACATATGTACAGGTATTTCTTCATAATTATTATCAACACAGGAATCCTATATATAATAAACTATATGTACCTACAGTTTTCTCGACTACGCCTCGAACCAACAAGACAAGTATAAATTCATAACCCGATAAAAATTATTAAGCAATACACCGTCTACAGGTGTGTTGTGCCCCACCCCAATACAAGAGCTATTAAGTTGTCGCACGGAGTTGTTGGTAATGTTCTACCCAAGAGAGATTTGATTACGACCTGAATACCTAATATGGAGACCATATTCATTTAATATCCAGTGCAGTCCTGACGTCATCTCTGCATGACCTCAGTCTTTAGGGTAATGAAAAGTGCAGAGACAAGAGATTAATGTCCAGCAAAATATTTGGTGCACAGCTGGCCGAGCGGCACAGATTCTGTGGATTGGGGATCTGGAACGCCGGGAATCTTGCAGTAGTTACGATATCGAGAAAGCGGGTGATATTTTGGACTTATTCCTGCAGAAATAACAGCGCTGACAGCAACAGTATTCGTACATGAACAATGTTCTATTCAATAAATGCTTTAGTAGTCTAGAGTAGTACTGTCTATTCGTATCGAGTATATTCGTTATTCGAATGCGGTAGAGCAAATGTACGTTCAAGATTGCCCCGAATAATATTCGATACGAATAAACGAATACTGGTATTCGTTTCATACGGAAACGAATTGCTTTTATTCGTTTTTGAACCTAATATGTGTTTTTGTATAAAAAAGTCTTAGAAAAATTTGATGGCGAAGGAAGAAATAGATATATGTAGTATTTTGCACAGCAMCTGCTTTCGGTCCAATATTTATTTATTCGTTTTCGAATAAAGCGAATACGAATATTCGTTTATTCGTATCCAATAAACGAATAAATTCGGTTTGCTCCATATTCGAATATTGAATGCAAGGATATTAAATTCTGACAGCACTAGCTAGAGTTTATGTGAATCCAAAAATCCAAGATAACAATTTTGCGAAATCATGTCATGCAGAAAGGCTTAAGATCAAAACTAATTTATTAATGTACGAATGTGTTGCTAAGTAATCAGTTTTACTATTTTTCACCCATTTACGTAGTAGTAGATCAATAAGTCCTAAGAAGCAAGTTTTCAAAAATATAGCTTTTTGATACTACAACAGAACTTTTTTTACTAGAGTCCAGAAGCTAAAAAATAAATATCTACTTGTAAAAAAGTGAAACCTAAAAAAAGACAGTTAGTTTTTTCACATTATTATTATTTATCATTACAAGCTATTTTTCATTTAACCAATTTGTTTTAAATCAAAATTAGAGCGTAAACAAATCGATAGAAATTCATAACTATCCGGATAATGCATATTTGATGGACAAAAATAGGTTACCTAGGCATTATACCCTATATTTCACGAAGCGTTTTTGTTTGAATTCTTGGGAATCCTCTTGTGACCTGGTAATTCGCGATAGCAGGTTGTGTTTACGTTACCGGCTTGTATGATCTTGAAACCGTCTGTCAGTACTGTACGTCTGCGTTTATACTTGCTGGGTTGAAAATAAAATTCTTATGCAAAGTGTATATTTATACAGAGTTCATATGTTCATTAAATATACAGTCTGTGTCTTTGAACCTTGTTAAGTGTACCACCATGCTACAACTTGGTGAAGTAAAGCGACGCTTCAAGAGGAAACTGCAATCTTTGTGTGTCATATATATTTATGGTTAGTTTATATATTTATTCAACTAAAATGAGGCATTTTCCGTTACATGCATTGTTATAAAAGAGTTTAGCACAAAATTGCATTATTAATTCAGTTTAATTTTGTTGATCAAAGTGTCCACATTTAGGAATAGCGAAATACATTTGAAACGAAATCAATTTGTAATACATGTTAAAAGAATTATTATTTGCCTAAAGTAGTATTGTCAGAAGTTATAAACAGGGAGTACAAGAAGGCTTCGGCGGTTTGTCAAACTACCCTCTATTGAGCTGAACATATTAAAGAAAAGGTAAATTTACTTTCTTAGCTTTCATACAAAATAAAATACAAGTTTGTTGTGGAAATTAATAAGCCGTATTAAGTTAAATTTAGACTTGGTTCCCCTTAGATAAAAGTAAATAATATCAACATCAAAGTAGTTATTCCACAACTCTGTTGAGTCAGGGCAAGTTATGCGCTTAATCAAGTGAAAATAAACCAATAAAATTCCTACAGACTTTAAGTCTTGGTCATAGGCGGCATCCAAGTTCCTTGTGATGTTTATAAATAACGCCTTCAAAAAATTCAAAGCACGTTATTATTATTATTATTAGGTCACTATATATCATTACTATCATTATTAGGGTGTGCTATCTTCTAAAATCTCCGATTTTGTCTAAGTTTGGATATTTCTGCACCATGCTAGAGCCACACTTCCAAAAAAGGTAAATAGCAACAGGAATCGTGTGACACATCATTTTGAAAAAAAGTATGTAAAAATAAATCGAAAAGAGCTAAATCGTGCCACCTAACTAGGCATTAGGTGGATTTCTCCGCGTACCGCGTACTCGTGCATAGTAATCAAGAGACGGTTTATAAGGTCTTTTAATGACTGCAAATAACTATCACCACTCAAATTCCCTTAAAGAATTTCTGATGTATATAGGTTGGTACCATTCCAGTAATGATAATTATGCTCGTTCACTTCACCGTTCAACATAAACTCACTTTCATCAGAGAAACAAATATTGTCATTATTTAAGAACTCTGTAAAATTTTCGCAAAACTGTAAGTGTCGATCCGAATCATCGCCGTTTAGGTCTTGGAAAATTTTGTTATCTTGTATGGATGACCTTTGCAGTTTTTTTTTACAATCCGATGAACACTATACCTTTTAAGACGGTTCTTAAGCAATTTTTTCTCGCAGATTACATGGTATCCAATTGAAAATTGGATAGGGATAAGACGCTCTTGGTCATGTTTTATATAGTAACAGAGACCGCTTTTTTCATAGAATTTTTTTCTAATCCAATTATTTATTGAACGAGAATAATGTATAGAATCAGGCAGAAACTACGTAAAGATTATTTTTACCACCTTCATCCGAAATATGGGTAAGAAAACATTTCTTAGCCCATCCATACAACAGAAAACTTGTTTGCAATTTGAACGAGAGTGTTCCGGATTGACTATGAACTATAAATCAAGATATAATTTTTTCCTTCAGTTTTTAGAAGATGCAAATTTTGTTTCGAGCATCCTATGTAGGTATAAAAATTCCGGGTATTCTCAAGAAATAATTTGTTCGGTTATTCACAAGCGAATTCGACACTTTCCAAAAATATCGATGAGCGTACGATTTTATTTGCGTACTTTACAACTGCGGAAATGGTTCAGTCGCTACAATAAAGTATCGAAGTATGCGTTTGCAACCCGAGCGTTTATACGATCTCGTTGCGATTCAAAACATAAAGCCCTACTTCGACGTAAAAATGCGATTGTGTGCAAGATGCAACCGGCATGCAGAAACTCGCCCAGGACATTGTAAATGCTGGAGCATCTAGATGCAAAGATCATGATGTCTTATAACCTGATTCAGTTATATATTTGTCAGTCGACTGGATCATAGCTAAAGTTTATGGCGTAATTAAAAAAAACGTACATTTGAAAGGCAAGATAATATTGTTTAGTGGCAATGAAAACTAGAACAACATCCTGATGACCCACGCAGGGGTTAAGAGGTCCCGCACTCGTTTATAAAAATTTACATGTAACCGTTCAGTATCAGATCGAAGGACCGTCCATTTCGGTTAAAAGATTGCCACATGACGAGCGATTATCAGCAACAAGCTTGTAATAATGTATGCCGCTCCTTTTTGGTGTTCATCCTGATCCAGATTAAGTGTCCAACAGTTTGTTATCACAAATACAAAATTATTCAAATTAGCAAGCTGATTGTATTTTTAAGACTTATTATTATGGAATAATATAAAGGCAATAAAGAAGATTTGAAATCAAATACGTATTTTAAAATTTAAGCGCCTGTATATATAAAGCAAAAAACCTTATGACCTTCATCTAAGATTAATATTAATGTGGTTACGAAGTGCAAACTGAAACCGTTAAGTTTAATCATATGAAATAATTGCATTATCCTGATATAAGCCTATATTAAGTTATGAAAAAGTTTCTACTCGTCTTGGTTGGTATAGGACCAGGCATCCGTTCTGGAGGTCCCGGGTTCGAAGTCGGCCAGGGCAAGTAAAAACTTTTTCACAGCTTAATATGGGCTTACGATATACCCCATAACGCAATTATTACATATGATTTATGCAAATAGGCAATAAAAACAAATATTAATGAATTAAGTTTAATATATAAACTTTATCGACTAGTTGTTCAATACATTTTTGTGCACGTTCTTGAACTACTCGAACTTCCTTTAGTAATTATAATATTTAATGCGTCAACGATATAATATGCATACTTTTTCCTATAAATATAATTTGTTCCTATTTATTGATTATTGAAACTAATCGATAACTACCTCCGTAATTTTGGGCAGGAGCGCCATATTGATAAAATTAGAAGTTCTGTTCATCTAAAAAATTATTCAGAATTTCAGTCATAAAGGACCCACCATTATTCTAGAACCAAACTTTAAACTGAAACGGATTAGGGCAGTCTTAGAAGTACTAATAAAGGACTTTATCTTGACCAGTAATGTTGGTTCTTTCTACTGCCCATAACGAAAACTATTTATATTATGGCGACAGAAGTTTAAAATACCAAAATATCCAATAATTTCAATCCCCAAATCATCAAATATTATAAAATTTCTCCCTTCTTTCTAAATTTATAATTGAAAATACCGCTGGTGCGGTTAAACGCGAGGTGAATGTAATTTAACGCTCTTAAAGAGATTTTTTCTGCACACTAAATGGGATTAATTTCACACTTTTCTGTATGGATGAAAAATATTTTATTTAACCGTAGCAAAGCTTATAAGCCCAAACTACAAAAAAACGTGCTTTTATTTGACCGCTAGAATTATATTTTCCAGAGCCTTCTAGATACATGAAACTCTAGTTCAGAAAAAGCCTTGAATTCGGCATTCAAATGCTAGACCGTCGCTGTAAGTGCAATCAAAGTTAACTAGTGACCCTTACAAGCTCATTTGCAGAAGTTTCTAAAATTTAGATTAATTAACGGAATTATAGCTGTTCAAGGCCAGCTGTACCTAAGGCCTATAAACAATAATAAAACTTCGAGAAACGTTTTTCAGTACACGGTTATATTCAAAGTCTATTACAACTTATCCGTATTTTTGCCAATGCACGGAATGAAACAAAGCAGAATAAAAAAAATACAGAATACAGTTTCCAATACAGTAAAATAGGGCATGTTCCATACAATGTWTGTGAAAGCTMCAACTTACTATTTTTAWTACTTAATATGTCCAAACAGCATCATATCCGTTGGTCTMAAACTTTTCGATCTTATCAAATAAAAAATGACGGTGCTAGCAAGACAAAACTCACAATAACTTTTATTTAAAAAAATACACTTGTGGATGGACTATTGATGATGAATACTATTAAAAACAATTTTGTCTGCGCAGCTTTGGAATAAATAACATTGTCAATAATCAAGCACAATGTTGCTGTTGACAGAATAGCGCTGAATTTTTAAATCTATTGTTATAAGACTAGGGATATATAAAGCTTTCAATATTCTGCGATAATTGCTTTTCTGAAACCAAAAACAAGTTTTTATTTATTGCGTTACGGTCTTTTGCAATTATAGAGAAAAAAACGTCTGAAACACGAAAGAGGAGATAATCCGGAATAAAAATCTCATTCCAACTGCTATATGCAATAATCCATTTAATGTAGCATTTTTTGGATCACACTTTGCTCACGAAAAATACAAATGAGGATTTTGTGACTATAAAGGTAAATGATTAAAAACGCCTTTACCCAGATAAAATAAAACAGTCTAGCCTAGTATCTCAAAATGTTAATCTGTATTGTTTTCTACTTCTACAGTAGAAAAGGTAGAAAAATGAGAGAGAATGTGTTGGAATTAGGCAGTATTTTCATTTTGTACAAAGTAGGTTACGCAACACTTGGTAATAACTTATTCCAAAAGTAGTCTACAACAAGTTTTTAAAAATAAAATCAGAGAAGCTAGAAAACATAAAAAGTAAAGAAGAATATCGGGTTTTGGACACGCAAGAATATTAATAACTTAGGGTAGGAAGTCTTTTTTTGATGTATGACTTGATTTTATATTCTACTTGTAGGTAGGTAGGTGTATTTAAAACTTCAAGTATCTCATAACATAAAAATATCACTTAGGACTTCTTTCAAAGATCTCTTTAACTATGCCAGTGGATAGCAACACAATATTTATTTACACTGAACAGCGTCGTCAAGATGACAAATTCTGCAGTTCAATTTTTTCTTCGTCAAACACAAATTTATTTTACAAAACCAAAACTTTCAATGATTGCTTCAACAACGGTAATGGTGTTAAATAAACCCTTTGAAGAAAAAAAAATAAAGTTTACCTTACCGATTTTCTGTTTTTCTTTTCAGTCATGCAAAGGCTGTGCCAACGCGTATGCCTGCGATTGTACCGGGATAAAAGGCAAGGAAGGAGCACAGGGCATCCATGGAATGCCGGGTCTTGTCGGTGACTATGGTGATATTGGACCAACAGGACCTCTCGGTCCAAAAGGAGAAAAGGGTGCAGATGGAGAACGAGGTTCGCTTGGTGAAAAAGGATACAGAGTAAGTGGAGTGAAGATTATAAAAGCGCTTGTATGTAATAGTGTTGCTTCTCACTTGCAGGGCGACGACGGGCCTAAAGGAGCACCAGGGGCTCCGGGGAGACCAGTGAGTATATGGAATGTGTGCTTTGCGGAGAAGAATTTTCAATAACTTTTCGTTGGGTTGCATTGTATTTAAAAGTATTTGCAGATTTAGATAAACATTTTTTATTTTTTTAGTTACACAAACTAATTTTTAGTGCATTTTTATGATATCTCTTCTAGATCACTACTTCACATACGAACAAGGAACCTGCAATGGTCCTCATTGTATATAGGTATTTAATTTTTGTATAATTGGACGTAATGCAAAGGCATTTTTTCGAAAGCAAGTCTTTTGGTTTTTCCTGATATAATTTCATTCACGTATATTCGTCATACTCGAAGCTCTCTCCAAAACGATTGTGGAGACATGTGGTAATTAAGGAATGATTTCTTGGTTTTTGAAAGGTTATACAGCTGCTTGTTGACACCGGGACTCACTAAACTTATCAATAGTTAACTACTGTCAACCATCGACTACAATAAATGTATGTTTTAGTTTCAGAAGTGTGTGCAAATCAGAACTGTTAATAATTATGTGATGTACTAGGATGAATCATCCATTAAAACGCGTTTGTACCAATATTTAGGCAATTTATTGACCCGGTACAGAGCTAAATGATGCAGGGCAGGTCTGCAACCAGTTGTGCAAGAACGCCTCTACTTTGATATCAGTCTCAAATCGCTCGCCAGCTAATAATCAGACAAGTGCGAGGACGGCGTCGTGTATTCTCGACTAAGGCCTAAGGCTGGGCGATACCATTAGACAAGTATCAATATTGGATACCGGTGCAGTATAGACGCTACTCAAAAGTATCGAAGTATCAAAAGGATCGAAAATATCAAAAGTATCGAAGTATCGAAAGTATCTACAGTATTGAAAGTATCGAAGTATAGAATGCATGAAAAGTATCAAAGCTGCTTCACTATATAGAGGTACTATAAATCACTGGTTAAATTATTGAAATAGGAATAGTTTGTAATATGCAATATTTCAACTGTTAGATCCAGTTATAACTTTTGAAACAGTGGATTCACTACATTATTGTATTCCTAATTCCAGCGCGATAAATACCCTGGAATGCTCCACGAGCCACAACTTTTTCCTTTCACAACTCATGCTTTAAATTCATTAATATTTTTATACTTTCAATACTTTTGATACCGCTGATACACTAAATAATGCAATCATTTCGATTCTATATATTTTGGACGCTTCTATTTTTTAGATACGTACTTTTCCAACTTTGTATTGTTTCATATATATATTTACGATTTTAATAATACAACTCAAAGTCTTTTATCGCATCCCACTTTCCATCTTCTTCGGTTGTTCGAATCAGATTTCTTTGTTCCATTGCTATTTTCACACGATCCTTCCAATTTGTTCTGGGTCTTCCCTTCTTTCTTTTTTTCTAGTGGATTCCATACTAATTACCTTTTTGGCCATCTATCTTCACCCATTCGACAGACATGTCCATAGCACCTCAATCTTGTGGAATCTGTAGTATCAACTACCGATGTATCTATATTAATTCATTCCCTAATGTCTGTATTTCGAATCCTGTCCAACAACGTTACCCTACAGCACCTTCTTCAATATCACATTTCCATTGCCATTAATTTCTTTCTAAGTAGTTTCCCACACCTTTGCACCATATGTAGTAATACTTTCTACTATTGTTTTGAATTTTTTTTAATTGCAAATCTTATTTGTTTATTCCACAGAATTGAATTGTCTGGTTACTAATTTTCCTTGGTTTATTCTACATTTAATTTTTGTTTCGCTAAATCCATTGTTAGTAATTTTGACACCTACATATTTACAACTATCTTTAACTAAACCTTTAGAAATACATAATTTTCGACATTCACCACCAACTACAATATATTCTGTTTTATCTATATTTATTGTTAGCCCCCATTTGTCGTATTACTCGTCCAATTAGTGGGTGCTGCTGCACATCCTTGTCTTAAACCCTTTGCGACAGGAAATCGTTCTGACAGCATCCCACCTATTTTAATATTACTAGTAATATTTGTATATATTGTTTTTATAGCTCCTACAAGTACTTGTTTTCACTCCATTTTCCATCATCGCAGGCCATAATTTAGTGAGGGATATGCTATCGTCCACTTTTTTAAATCTATAAATACTAAATGTGTTTCTTTCTAAATTCCTTGCCATACATTTTTCTAGCAATTGTTTTAGAATAAATATATTATCAATGCACGATCGACCTACTCAAAATCCATTTTGTTCTTCTACATCTTCTGCTTCATTCTCTATTTTATCTTTTATAATTTTACCATATAGTCTTGATAGCGAATTTGTAACACTTAGACCCCTATAGTTGGAGAGGACTTTTCTATCTCCTTTTTTATGCAAGTTGGAAATATGCGCATTTTTCCATTCAGGAGGAAGATCTTAACCTTTTGAAAACAGTTAAAGACATAAGCCTTTAGTACTAGCAATTGTTCAGAGCCATTTAATCAATTCTATAGCAAGACCACCAGGAGAGCTATTGACCGTGAATTTTTCATACTTTTTAAAGCATTATTAATTTCATTTACACTTATTTTGCTATTTTCTGATAGGGTAACATCAGAGTAATCATTGTCATCATTATTATTCATCAATTCTAGTCCATCTTCAGTCAATAACTTTTGATGATACTCTTTCACTGTGTGAGAGATATCAAATTAATAGAAACTTTTTCTTTCTTGTCTGTTCTTAGAGATTTCAAAGTTCGCCAGGCTTCAGTATTTCTTTTTCCACCAGTATTTTCTTCAACTACTTTGCATCTGTTTTCCCACATCTCGTTTATAGCTTTATTTACTTCTTTATTTGCCTCTCTGCAGCACCTCATGTAATATTTTCTATCTGAAGAGAATGTTGATAGCAAATATCTGTTAACCTATCCCCATTATCATTCGTATCAAATATGGCCCTACGACTGCGTCATTTATTCTAAATCCCACATGAACATTGAAATCTCCTAATAGTATTATTTTTTTCCTATTACTTATGTTGTTCAAAACCCGATTTAATGTGTTCATCAAGTTCATCTTTGTTTGTGACCAATTCATAATTTGATGGAGAATAAATTGCTATTATTGTAAAATCGTATCCCTTTATCTTCATTTCATCTCTTAGAATTCTTTCATTTATGGGCGTTCAATCTTTTATATTTCTTTTAAATTCCTTGTTTATAAACAAAGACACGCCACATCTTGCTGTATAAGCCTTGTCAACTCCACTATATAGATGTAAAAATCATCGATTAGGTCACTGTCATTGCCTTTTTTCGTTGTTTCAGTTATTGGTATAATGTCCATATGATACTTTTTAATCTCAGAGGTAATTTCTTTCTGTTTGATGCTTATTTCTTTCTAGTGTCGATACTTTTGTTTTCGATACCCGATATTTTGCATGGATGCTTGGTGTTTCGATATTTCACTGGATCGATACCAATCAGAGTGGTATCGAATTGTTTATTTTCTACCAATCATATCTTCGTTATCTGTAATTAAAATGGCGAAAAAGAAGTAGCAACGACTTTACTATAGTACAGCATTATATTTTTTAAACCTACTCTGCCAAACCCTCTAGCATGATTACGGTTTTGATAAAAAGTATATCCTCAACGCAATAGGAACTCTCCTTATAGAACAACATTGCAGTAATGTAAATTGTGCCAGTATAAATAATTTATTGGAGGCTGTAATTTGTGTTTATAATTGAATACCAAAAAAAATCGTGAACGTTAAAATGCCAGATTAAGTTTACCTTTCATCAAGATATGTGCATGTGCACCTTTTTTATAACGATAGAGTTGCAACATAAAGCAAAATCCGGTGAATTTTATTCGTGTTTGTTGGATGTTTCGTAAATTAATTTTCGTAGTGTCTTCAAATGTCGTCGATCCTTTTTTAGCAAATATGCTATTTTAGTTCAGCCTTTTTTATCAAAAGTGTTCTTTTTCACCAGTGTCCAATTAATAAAATTCACTTATTCAATTCGATGTGCTTGTTGAAAAATTATTGATATGTTTAACATAATGCCGAAGAATAGAAAGGTTATTAGAAACAGTAAATTAACAGTAAATTAAAAATCATGTGAAACAAGAAGTGATTTAGTTCATTTTATTTCGATTTGCTATTTCCTGAATCGATATTTATCCGGTACTATGAATATCCATACTCAGAAAACGATATGATACTTGTATCGATATACATTATTCCGATATTTATCGATACCTAATATCGATACATTTTCGTGTATTGCCCATCACTATTCCTTTCACATTCCATGTTCCAATATTTAAGGTCCTTTTATTTATTTATTATTTAATCTGCTCTTCCAGCCGTTCACTGAATCTACTGTAACCCTGGCAGGGGCCTTTTGTATTGTTTCAATTTCTAATATTTTCATTACTTTTAACGCCGCCGATACTTTGGATGCTGCAATACCTATGAAGCTTCTCGTACTTTAAATTATTGCAATACTCGATATTTTCAACACATTTGATACTTTCAACAAGTCAGATACTTTTGAATACTTTCGATACTTCGATATTTTTTGATATCTACTTTCTATGTTTTGGATACTTTCGATATTTGTATACCACGACAAGGTGGTATCGATCCTCCATACCGGTAAAAGTAACGATACTTTGAGTAATTATCGCTACTCTGTTGAGCCCATATCAGTGCTACGCTATTTTCAATACATTTCATACTTTTGGTACTTCAGATACTTTTAAATACATACTTTCGATACTTTCAAATACTTTCGATGCTTTCGAATACTTTCGAAACTTCGATACTTCGACACTTTTGAATACTTTCGATACCTCGATACTTTTAAACACTTTCGATACTTTGATACTTTTCAATACTTCGATACTTTTAAATACATTCGATACTTAAATACCACGAAAAGGTGGTATCGATACTCGATACCACCAAAGGTATCGATACTTTGAGTAAGTATCGACCTGGACCCGTTTTCGGGAGTAAGGAATTTTACAATGATACATTGCGCAACTGGCAGAGGCATATTTTCCTTGCTCGTTGTAATGGCGGATAAACAAAACACAAGGAGGAAGGATAACTATCCTTCCTCCTTGACAAAACACGATAGATACCACTGCCGCACGAGCAACGTGCTGGTTTTCTGCTCTTTTATATTTGATCCACCTAATATAATGCAGACATCATTTTGTTTTTCAAGATAAAGTTCCAATATGTCAATTATAAAATCATCAGTTGCACAAACTATAAATTGCGAAAGACATATGCAAAAATTAAAAATATATGATGAGGGCTGTTATTGTAGGGTCCTTGTCCATATGCTTAGTAAAAAAAGATACTCGCTATTAGATTGCTAGAGATGTCCACGGATGCGTTATAGTTTCGAATATTGGATAGCTTCTAAGAATAAAAAAGGACAATATCTAATAAATAAAAGATTTGAAAATGAAAGACACWGYCGGTGGCTTTAACTCATAGCCTTTTCTYCCCCGTACTATACTTTCGATTTTATCAGGTGAKATTGCAAATCTATAAGCATGAAACAGCATAATTATGACGCTGGCGGTGACTCATAACCAAATAAATATGTTTTATTACAATTACCCACGCCACGGGTGGTTCTCAATTTTTTTTCCTTGAACTATAATCATAGGCTACTATGTAACAAATAAACAGAACCTGCGGACCACCAAACAACGGTTTTCCAGAGAGGTTTGTGAGTTTGCATGGCGTCGCTATAAATGTCGCAAAAGTGTAAGGATAAAATTTTACAACTCTGTAAAGGGCTAATATCGTGCATTGAATCGAATTTTTTGAGGAATAAGTGAAATTGAATTCATTATCATCCACCCATGACGTAGCTCAATATCGTCTAGTTCGTTTACTTTCAAATGCAAAAATTCTCGGGTAATAAATTTAATCATAAAGATGGTGCCGGAATTTAAAAGATACCTTATATTATTACCATCATGTACCTGATTGCTTTATGAAGGTTATTTTGTGCGACTTTACGAAAAGTTATGGACTTGTGGACCCTAGTGCAGTTATGGAAAATTGGAATTTGAAATCTTGCTTGAATGCTGAACCGATTGAACACTTCAGAAAATAAAACTGTTACTGAAGCAGAAACTGAAAGCTTTTAGACTGATTTCCTCGAACAATTTATCGATGAACTTATAGAATGAGAAAACATTATTAATTTGATAACATTGTAATAAATATGGCAGTTGTGGATTAATCATTACGGGAATACCACATGAAAAGGTGTGGTATGGAACAGAGTACCTATTTAAATTATCTATAATATCACATAAGTTCAAATTTAACGTTTTTTATTCAACACCCTATATTTTATTACAGATTTGGAAAGTACACAAAAACTACTTACTTTTTATGTGACATGTTATACCCCTAACTTTAGCGGTGTCGGATGTTATAATATATACCTAACCCTTTCTCCTCAAAATCTGACCATTCTTCATTTTTTTGAGAGAACTAATTAATCGCGCAGCGGCTAGGTGTTTTAAATTGAAAGACGGACTACGACCTATTCTACCTACACATATTTTTTTTCGCGTACTTTATCAAAAAAAGAAAATTTTGTATTGGCCAAATTGTCATTTTTGCGAAAATTTCACATGGCACCTCCCTAAAAAAAATACAGCATTTGAAAGCCAAATCTTCAAATTTTTCGTTGCTGTCTAAATAAACACACATACCATAAGAAAATTTCAGAGAAAACATAAGTTTAAATTCCCATAATTAAAAAAAAATGTCCTTTTCGCCTACCATGATAAAACAAAAGATGCGCAGTTGTTAAAAAAAACATTTAAAAAATAAGAATTGACTAACTGACGACAGAATCTCTGTATTCTAATAAACGTTGCAAAAATGTAGATCCACGTGCGTTGTATTGGATAAATTTACAACTACTGGGAGTGTTAAACGAGCAATGAGAGTTAAAAAAGAAAGCCAGTTTTAAGAGGGACGTTTACTTACAGCGAAACGGGTCATTTTAAGCACCTACCGTTCAGTGGCGGCTCGTCCGGGTCGTCGAAGAAATTATTATTTTTTCGTATTTTTATGTATATTTTGTTTTATTATGTTCAGATATCTTGAAACAGTTGGAGCGTATTTTTTTACATTACCATCAAATTAATAATTAGCCAAAATCACATTTTTACGGGTTATCCCAAAAAAATTTACGCTACTCAGCAACCGTGACTGGGCCGTGTATGTGTTTGTCATCCAAGCCCGTGATGAAAGCGCTGGGTCGGCAGACCGCATCGTATAAGGAAGCAATAGCATCGTTTTCCTATGAGCTGAACAAAGACGCAACCCTGCGCGCATATTGAATCCTGAGGCGAAAATTGAGACTGCAATGCCTGGGGCCGGCAGACAGCATAAAACGTTAAAACGGACTTTATCGTTTATTTCAATTATTTCAAGTTTTTTTTTTAATCAAACAATTATAGTTCTGTTTTCTACTGAGTATTACAAATTATCTGATTGACACCCTTTACATGCTTACAGTTTTTTTTCTAATCATAATTTAATTTTACGTATATATGTCTTTATTGAAGTTAATAAAGGAGGCCCGGCATTCATAATCGTCGGATTCCGAAAATTAATTTTGACATGTACATTGAATAACAAATATATATATATATATATATATATATATATATATATATATTTAAGTTTATTAAGGATATTTCGACCTAGATTAAAACTCTATACTTCCAAGCTTTCGACTGATTTACTCAAGTCTTCTTCAGGGAACTACAAGTGTTATCAACTCTAAACATGTATGCAAATACAAAACTATTAACAATACTTACATATTTTGAATTATTATATAAGAACTAGAACATTAATTTATTATTTGACATCAAAATTGAAAGTTGACAAAGCAAAATTTTTCTAAACAAACTGTGATATTTTTTACATACGATTAATTTATTAAACCACAGGATCTTTATGTGGATTATATGATAGTAAATATGAATAAATTATACTTAAATTTTGAATATCTGTTTTTTTTATTAATATTATTCTGTTTTTATAAATATATACCATTTCCAGAAAAGATCTTTTACATAAATTTTGTTCTTTATCTAAAATTTTAATATTATCAAAATCCATTTTATGTGGTGGAGTATTATCTATAACATGGGTAGTAAGTGGACATCTCTGTTTATTACCCTTGATGTCACTTTTATGTAATGAGATACGATTTCTTAAATTTTGGGAAGTTTGTCCTAAATATACTTTTTCACATGTTAAACATTTAATTTCGTATACAACATTTGAATTATTCAATAATTTAGTTTTATCTTTTAATTTACTAAATACTTTTTCTACACTTTTTATAGTTTTGCGAGCAACTACAATATTTTCTGCTTTAAAGATTTTAATTATTTTGTCAGTTAAGTTTGAATAATATGGTAAACTTGCATAATTCGTTAAATTTTGTGTACTGTTTGTATTTTGATTTATTGTGTTATTAAATGCCCTTGAATTTTGAGTGTAAAGTATTTTACGAATCATTGATTTAGGATAAGAATTTTGTATTAATAAATTTTCCAGTATTTCTAAATTTTTATTCAAATAATCCTCGTGACATATTTTTTCAATCCTATGTTTCATTTCTTTTATAAAATTTATTTTGATTGACATTTTATGATGAGAATTATAATTAATATATCTGCCAGAAGATGTTTCTTTTCTAAACCAGTCCAATTTGATTAAATTTTGATTTGTTCTTATAACCAGACTGTCTAAAAATGGAACTGAAGAGTTTTTTTCTTTTTCAATTGTAAATTTTATATGTTCATTAAAATTATTAAAAACCTCTAAAATTTCTGCATCTCCATTTTCAGGAATAGAAAGTATAATGTCATCTACAAATTTCTTTATAAAATCAATTTTGTATGTTAATTTAGGTAAGCATTGGTCTAAAAGATAATCCATTATGTATTGTGATATAATTGGACTTAATTTTGAACCCATTGCACAACCGAAAGTTTGAATAAAATAATTACCCTTATAACTGAAAAAGTTATTATATAGAACAAAATTAATCATGATTAATTTTGTTCTATATAATAACTTTTTKAGTTATAAGGGTAATTATTTTATTCAAACTTTCGGTTGTGCAATGGGTTCAAAATTAAGTCCAATTATATCACAATACATAATGGATTATCTTTTAGACCAATGCTTACCTAAATTAACATACAAAATTGATTTTATAAAGAAATTTGTAGATGACATTATACTTTCTATTCCTGAAAATGGAGATGCAGAAATTTTAGAGGTTTTTAATAATTTTAATGAACATATAAAATTTACAATTGAAAAAGAAAAAAACTCTTCAGTTCCATTTTTAGACAGTCTGGTTATAAGAACAAATCAAAATTTAATCAAATTGGACTGGTTTAGAAAAGAAACATCTTCTGGCAGATATATTAATTATAATTCTCATCATAAAATGTCAATCAAAATAAATTTTATAAAAGAAATGAAACATAGGATTGAAAAAATATGTCACGAGGATTATTTGAATAAAAATTTAGAAATACTGGAAAATTTATTAATACAAAATTCTTATCCTAAATCAATGATTCGTAAAATACTTTACACTCAAAATTCAAGGGCATTTAATAACACAATAAATCAAAATACAAACAGTACACAAAATTTAACGAATTATGCAAGTTTACCATATTATTCAAACTTAACTGACAAAATAATTAAAATCTTTAAAGCAGAAAATATTGTAGTTGCTCGCAAAACTATAAAAAGTGTAGAAAAAGTATTTAGTAAATTAAAAGATAAAACTAAATTATTGAATAATTCAAATGTTGTATACGAAATTAAATGTTTAACATGTGAAAAAGTATATTTAGGACAAACTTCCCAAAATTTAAGAAATCGTATCTCATTACATAAAAGTGACATCAAGGGTAATAAACAGAGATGTCCACTTACTACCCATGTTATAGATAATACTCCACCACATAAAATGGATTTTGATAATATTAAAATTTTAGATAAAGAACAAAATTTATGTAAAAGATCTTTTCTGGAAATGGTATATATTTATAAAAAACAGAATAATATTAATAAAAAAAACAGATATTCAAAATTTAAGTATAATTTATTCATATTTACTATCATATAATCCACATAAAGATCCTGTGGTTTAATAAATTAATCGTATGTAAAAAATATCACAGTTTGTTTAGAAAAATTTTGCTTTGTCAACTTTCAATTTTGATGTCAAATAATAAATTAATGTTCTAGTTCTTATATAATAATTCAAAATATGTAAGTATTGTTAATAGTTTTGTATTTGCATACATGTTTAGAGTTGATAACACTTGTAGTTCCCTGAAGAAGACTTGAGTAAATCAGTCGAAAGCTTGGAAGTATAGAGTTTTAATCTAGGTCGAAATATCCTTAATAAACTTAAATAAAATACATAACGACCATTATTATCAATTAAATATATATATAGTTCAATACTGAAATCACGAAAAACTACCCGAATGTTCTACGAAATTTTTCATTTTCGCAAGATTATTGTAAGAGCTATCCTCTTAAATAAACAATTTTAAGCAGATACCTTCAAACATTTAACAGAATTCATTAAATACATGTTATAAATTTAGTCAATCTGAAATCATTGAAGAATTTCACACAAAAAGAAAATAACAAAATAAGTAAGCGCCAATACCCATATAATCGCTTAATGCTGTCTGCCGGACTTCCGAATACATCTTCGGATTGGGCTCGACATATATCGACTTCTCGTCTCCGGTGCAGTACAGGTGCACGCTTAGCGTTGAAATTATGTAGCTAGTTGCCAGATTAGGCTATTTGTTACCAAATGAACTATCTTTTTAACTTACGGCGATATGAAAATTTACAGAAGTAGCAAGTAATAAACAACAACAACTACGAGTATATACAAAATTATTTACTAATTTATAAATAAATAATATTGACTAACTAGAGTGGACCAAAGTTTTTACTGCCGACCCAATAGAATTTGTCACCAGCCGCCACTGCTACCGTTTTACATTTTACCGAGTCATTCGAAACTTTTTCGAAGTGAAATTTCGACATGGCAATGACAAAAGATGTAGCTACAACGTAAAGTTCGAGCTTTTTCTGAATTTGGTACGGTAATGTAAATATTTGTTGTTATATTTTGCTTAAAAATGCGTACGTCATGATGACGTATGTGCTGGCCGCGTTTAAAAAGGGGCGTTGCCTCCCGCCAATTAACAATAATTTTTTTAGGGCATTAAATCTCCACAGACGAAAGAAATATTTTGTAATTAGCATTAGCACAAAACATATTTTTCCAGAAAAATGTCTTATACCCCATTGTAAATATATTCAACACTTGGTGAAACGCTTGTTTATTTGAATGTGCGACATCATGAGTATCTCTAACGGTAAACTTCTGATGCCAATTCAACAAGTCTTGTGACATTCTTGCAGAATAAACACCACGTTGACCACATCTTTTTTAGTTCTATCATGGCAGACTTAGGTACGGAAAAGGATATTTTTAAACAAATTAGAATTTCAACCTGTTTTTTCTCTGAATTTTGTGATTGTTTTGTTACCAATGAAAACTTTGGAGTTTTGGCAATTCAACGCTATAATTTTTAGGTAGGTAATTTGAAATTTTTGAAAACAATTACAATTTGCGTAGGTCAATATAAAATTTTATTATTTCATAAAGTATCCCAAAAAATTATGTGGAGATAGAAGAGATTTTATTGTCTTAAAAAATAGAGAAAAAAAATAACAATTTCAGTGATGTTTCATTTACGGTGATTGGTTATTAAATAACTTCACAGATTAAAGTTAAACCAAAGGCGATAATAATACTGGCGCGCAAACTGCTGTGGCGGACGGTGACGTCACGTAACAGTAATGAACAAATCACTATGCAACAGAGCCCGTACTGTTCCGCTTGACGTAGGTACTTTATGCAGTTAGCGACCTTGGTGGGCGGGACCTCCTTACTGTTACGTGACGCAATGTTGTATTCAGCCAACCTCGATACGTTTGAACTCGCATTTAAAACCGCCGATTTCTTTCGAAAGATTTTATTTCATTATTAGTATACAGTTGAACATTAAGAGAAAAAAAATACTCGCCTTTTAAAATATAGGAGAACTACTTATGAAAAAATTAGTGTGAAAAAATCATGCAAGTTCCTAATTTATTTTTATCAAAGAAAGTACTTCCCAAATCTACAATAAAATATAAGCTGTTCCATTTTTTAAAACAAATTTGATAAGCCACTGTAATACGGCACGTCACTGGTGACCAGGAATATTTTAGGAACATGACGACAGTAATAATTGTGAACAATTTAGCCTTTAGACTTCGATATCCTCTATGGTAAAGGACATATGGTCTGAGGGGTCGTAGTTACTACACTCTGTATTTGCATATCGTATCATCAAAATGGAGCTAAATGTATCAAAACTCTTATGACACTTTAGGGTGATACTGGAGAATCTGGCCCACGTGGACCACAAGGTATCGACGGCTGTAATGGTACAGATGGTGCACCAGGCCCACAAGGATATGCCGGGATACCAGGATTACGAGGTATGCCCGGAGGATTCGGGCCACCAGGTCTTGTCGGTGAACCAGGAGAGGGTGGGGGCAATTCCATAGGAGTGAAGGGTGACATCGGTACTTTCGGATATGACGGACTTCCTGGTACGCCGGGACCAAGAGGGCCACAAGGCCCACCTGGATACAGGGGTATTCCGGGAATACCGGTAAATTTTTTTACCTAATGCGAGATACATATATTTTATTGATACCTTTTAGGGATTTCCTGGTGAACAAGGACCTTGGGGACCACCTGGAGATGTTGGAGATTCTAACATTGGATTAGCAGGACAAAAGGGTGACGAAGGTGATAAGGGACCACCTGGCGAACCAGGTGATATTAGCAACAATCTGGAAATCATACCACCCGCGCACACTTTGAGAGGTCCACCGGGAGAAAAAGGTCAGAAGGGATACACTGGTTATAGAGGGCCGAAGGGAATGCAAGGAAGTAAGGGATTTGCGGTAAGAGATATTAAAAGATCGTTCTGCCTAAAAATTTGACCTGACCTGGCCGTATAACCAATTTCAGGGATTTCCTGGTTTGAAAGGAGCAAAAGGCGTCAAAGGAGAACAAGGTAACGACGGGCAGCGAGGCAAACAAGGTCGCACCGGTCCAGAAGGTCCTAGCGGTGAGAAAGGAGATAAGGGCGCTCCTGGATATGCAGGCCTTTACGGTCTAGACGGGGAGAAGGGCGAAGGAGGAGAACCTGGTACTCCCGGAAAACCCGGTACACAAGGCCCCGAAGGGCCTCCTGGAGTGTACGATCCATTCTTAGATGAAGCAGGACTGCCGGGCGTAGAAGGAAGACAAGGACCTGATGGATATCCTGGGCAACCGGGAATGACCGGTATTCCAGGAAGGATAGGCCCACCGGGAATAGTGGGTCCACCCGGACCACCAGGTCCCCAAGGACGACCGGGACCGCCTGGAAGGAAAGGTATTTCCATTAAAGGAGAACGAGGAAACGACGGTCTTCCTGGTGCGCCAGGAGCTCCTGGTATTCCCGGATTGTCGGGTTCCGAAGGACCAGTAGGAGAAAAGGGTTTCCCGGGTGAAGATGTAATCGGTCCGCCAGGTGAAGACGGACTTCCTGGAGTAGCCGGTTACCCTGGCCCTCCGGGTGATAGGGGTGACGTTGGTTTTCCGGGAAGAAAAGGCTACCCCGGTCGTGGTAGACCAATTCAGGGTCCTCCTGGTCCTAGAGGTGTACCGGGCATTCCAGGATTTCAGGGCGATCAGGGTATACCGGGTTACGACGGACGTCCTGGTGACAAGGGAAAACAAGGAGATGACTGTGGCGTTTGCAGACCAGGTAAAATTATACACATGTACTTCTTAAACATTTGTTATTATGAACAAGAGCAACTACTTCTAACACTATATTACATATGGTTAATAGAATTAAACTGATTCATATCTATAAACTACATTTTCAGTATTATGCCTTTCCTGTTCATGTGGTTCCTTTCTAAAAGTTTATGTTGCTCAAATAACAATACCCTTCCAACGGTTACCGTTTCCATGTTCCTTAAAGTTCTAAATAGCTGCTGGTCAGGGTTAGATAGTGGTGTCATAATTTTAACACGATATTAAGGTACCTACTAAAGGCATCAGTAATTAATATATTTGAAAAGGTCAAAGGCTGGAAGACCGTTGCACTGTTACAACTAAAATAATTAAGCAATTGAATGCAGATTGCGATACTTATTAATAAGAAACAAAGCTTTGTTTATGGCGATGCAAAAAAGAACTATGTACATACACAGGTGCTCCGGGATTCAAGGGCGAGAAAGGAGAGTTTGGTAGGCCTGGCCGCCCCGGAATAGTAGGCTTAGTGGGTTTACCTGGACCTAGGGGCCCTAAAGGATTCAAGGGAAGGTCAGGCGCACACGGACCTCCTGGCTTGCAAGGAACTCCAGGATCCGACGGAACTGCAGGAATGCCAGGGCCAAGAGGACAACCAGGAAAAGTTCAATATCCGCTTACACAAACAAAAGCAGAATCGGGGGATATAGGGGAGCCTGGTTTTCCTGGTCTGAGTGGATTAGACGGCCCTAGAGGAAGACCTGGTCCTTATGGTCCACCTGGACTGAATGGAACAAAAGGGGAACGTGGTGCAGTTGGACTCCCTGGACCGCCCGGACGTGATGGTTTACCAGGTATCAATGGTTATCCCGGGCCAAAAGGAGACAGCGCTGATCTACCCAAAGAATTTTTGAGAGGCGATCCAGGTTTTAATGGTTGGCCGTAAGTATTATTATATTAGATAATGTTTAATTATAATTACATAACTATTAATGTTGTAGAGGTGAAAAAGGTGAGGCGGGTGATACGGGTGCTAGAGGCGATCCCGGTGATAGCGTGGAACTACCAAATAATCTGCTAGGAGACAAGGGTATTAAAGGAGTACAAGGGGACATTGGTAAGACAAGCAATCTTCAGATCTTTAGTGATGGAGAATCTGTAATGAACTTATTCATAGGTCGATTCGGTTTACCTGGAAGACCTGGACCACAAGGTGATGCTGGCTGGCCTGGAATGCCAGGATTTCCAGGCGCACCAGGTCCCGAAATACCAGGACCAGATGGTTTGAAAGGTTTCCCGGGTTTGCCTGGAGATGAGGGTCCACGTGGTAACCCAGGTCAACCAGGAATACCGGGMATTGCGGGAAGGCCGGGAATAGATGGTATAAAGGGTGATCGAGGAGATCCGGGCTTGAACATTTTAAATGGAGAAATGGGACCTCAGGGACCACCTGGAGAGAAAGGTGAACCTGGTGACTTCGGTCCCGATGGGAAATCGGGCCGTCCAGGTATTCCAGGCGAGAGAGGTATTAAGGGACCAAAAGGTGCACCTGGCTATGTTGGTCAGCCAGGTTATAACGGCAGCAAAGGTCAACGCGGTGCTATAATCGGTGGACCACCAGGTATACCTGGAGCACCCGGCCTACCAGGACTACCAGGCCCAGTCGGGGATGTTGGGCCTAGCGGAGATGATGGAATTCCTGGAGAAGTGGGCGTTCCCGGTATTAAAGGAGAACCTGGCTTTTCAGGGCGACCCGGTTCTACAGGAGATGAAGGTCCAGCTGGTTACCCAGGACGAGATGGTAGAAAAGGCTCTGACGGCTTACCTGGTATTCCAGGAGAACGTGGAGATCCAGGCTATCCGGGACCACGAGGTTTTCCTGGTCCACAAGGATATCCAGGTCCTAATGGACTTAAAGGGCTCATGGGTGATAGGGGACCGCAAGGTTATATGGGTGAAGCTGGTAGCCCTGGATTACCAGGATTTAGAGGTGAGCCTGGACTGCACGGTTTAAAAGGACGAAAAGGGGATGCAGCGTTTAGTGGTCCTCAAGGTGATATAGGAGAGCCTGGATTCCCTGGTCCACAAGGTTTTGATGGTAGGCCAGGAGTTAATGGTTTGCCCGGTGAACGTGGTGATAGTGGTATCGAAGTTTATGGTCCCCCTGGAATAAAGGGAGACACAGGCTTGGTAGGAATAGACGGATTAAACGGTATTCCAGGGATTAAAGGGGATATAGGTGATGTCGGACGTTTAGGGTTAGTTGGAGAACGTGGTGAAAAAGGTTTTATGGGTAGCGCTGGTACTCCTGGTATCCCCGGTTACAATGGTGCCAAAGGTGAACGAGGCCCTGCAGGATTTCCAGGAATAAGTGGACCTAAAGGAGAGCTCGGTATGGACGGAGAGCCAGGGTTAATGGGACGTCCAGGATTACCAGGAGATGAGGGTCCAGCAGGACCTCCTGGTCCAACTGGTGCACCAGGGCCTAAAGGTGAACCGGGTCCGCCTGGTCTTCCTAGCCAACCAGAATTTGGCGCTACACAAAAAGGGGAAGTCGGAGATATCGGAATGCATGGATTACCTGGAATTAAAGGAATGCGAGGATTTGACGGATATCCTGGCATAGATGGGCCAAAAGGAAACCGCGGTGACAGTGGTGAAAAAGGAATTAGAGGAGACTATGGGGTACCAGGTACAAAGGGCCAACGCGGAGATGAAGGTTTACCTGGTCCTCCAGGAATACCTGGCCAAAATGCAGAACGAGGAGAACCGGGACGTGTTGGTCTTCCAGGCAATCCTGGAATTTCGGGAAGACCTGGCCAGAAAGGTGCTCCCGGACCGGTAGGCTATGATGGGCCTCCTGGAATACCCGGAGAACCAGGTTATAGTTACCCGGGACCAAAGGGAGAAAAGGGAAATGCAGGATTTCCTGGTTTAGAAGGTTTTCCAGGCAATGAAGGACTTCCTGGCATAGATGGAAGACCTGGATTGAAGGGCATAAAGGGTATGCAAGGACCACCAGGATTTTCTTCCCTTAGCGCTAAAGGCATAAAAGGAGATGCTGGATGGGTAGGTTTGCCCGGTGTAAATGGAACAAAAGGTGAAAGAGGAGAAGCAGGTCCACCGGGTTTGCCTGGTATTGTGGGTCCAAAAGGACAGCGTGGTTATCTAGGTGACTTAGGATTACCGGGTCGTCCAGGAATTCCTGGTCTACAAGGGCAAAAAGGTGAAAGAGGAGATTATTACATCGACATTTTCCCTGGAATGCGGGGTGATGCTGGCTTACCTGGTTTGGAAGGTTTACGAGGACCTAAGGGTTTCCCAGGCAAATATGGCTTCCCTGGGCTTCCTGGAGACAAAGGTGAAAGAGGAGATGTTGGACCACCGGGCCTGCCTGGATTTCAAGGACCTAAGGGACTGTCTGGACTTTCTGGTTTGCCAGGTTTGGCAGGCACACCTGGACCTAAAGGTTTTAAAGGACCTAGAGGTGACGACGCACCGCTTCCACCTGGTCCCAAGAACCGAGGATTCTTCTTTACACGTCACTCTCAAAGTGAACTAATCCCAATATGTCCTAGAAACACAGTGAAACTTTGGGATGGCTTTTCACTACTTCACATTATGTCAGAGTCTAGAGCACATGGGCAAGACTTGGGTAAAGAAAAATGAGGTTTAGTGAAAGTTTTTGCTATACTCATGATTTTTAGGAACACCCGGAAGTTGCGTAAGGAAATTTAACACTATGCCATTTTTGTTCTGCCAATTTAACGATGTATGTAACTACGCCCAGACGAACGATTACAGCTATTGGTTGTCTACACTGGAACCTATGCCACCGATGATGACACCTATTCCAGCACAAGAAGTAGGCAGATACATTTCTAGGTAACATATGAAACATTTGTTGAAAGAATGTAAAATAGTTTTAATTTATTTTTTGCAGATGCTCAGTGTGTGAAGCTCCAAGCAAAGTGATGACAGTACACAGCCAAACAACTTTCACTCCCCAGTGTCCGCCAGGCTGGGAAGAACTATGGAGAGGGTACAGCTTTATCATGGTATGCTAAAAGATAAATATTATTCACAGTAAAAATTTTCTAATTTGCATTTATAAATGTGAGACAAAAAAATTAGTCAAACCTACAAATTTAGGAATAAACTACTAAAAAGACAACAGTCTTATTAAAGTATCCTGGAAAACTGTGTAAATACGCAAGAATTTTTAACGAACACTTAAAACGACTGGTATCATTGAGTCCTTTATGGGTCAATTAATATTACTTTGTATACAGAACAATATCTGATATATAGCACCGTTTTGAACCTAGAGAAGAGAAAAGCCAAATTTTTGTCTAAAATATAGCCATTTGCATTACAAAAATAGTTATTTATAATAAAACTCACTGTACATTGTACAGAAATTTAACAAAACAAAAATTGAAAGCCTAATTACGAAAATTCTAAGGTCTGCTACAATGCACAGAAAAAGCAATAGCATTTTTGGTCTTAAAAATATGCAAATTCGTGAGAAAAAATTATTTGCAATATATTCGTGTTTCTTTACAGTACAAGTTAACAACTGTGTTACATTACAGGTAATGATATTGTGCCTAGGAAGTAATATTAGTTGATCCAGAAAAAAACCCTAACACCATTTGTTTTAATTTTAATTTTATGTTTCATAAAAATTCCTAGATTTTTTAAAGCTCTTCTAGGATTTCACAGATATCCACCCCATCAAGGAGGCTATGGGATTTTTTGTTTATTTTTAAGGATACTTACTTTGCTAAATCGTTTAAATGATCGAAGGCGTAAAATTTGAGTAAAAAAAAATTTCTTGTTTGTGTGTGGTTTTGTATGTGGACACGATAACTTTCGAAAGACTTAACATATGAACTTGAAATTTGGCATACATATAAATCTCAATTACCCAAAACGACCTATTGTTTTTAGGGTAAGTAGCGTATCGGGAAGAGGGTGAAATTGGGGGGTAACTACCCTTTTTGCAAATTATTATTTTTTTATTTTTTTTTTTTCGTTGTATTATGTGATTAGTAGTTTTATTGCGAATATTATTCATCCCTATAAATTCGCGATGCAGCAAACTTTTTAGAAGATATTAGCAAAAAAGTGTCACTTTAGAAAAACTGTTGTTCCTAAATATCTCCGAAAATACTTAATATATTCAAAAAATGAAAATACCATCACATAGGAAATAAAATTTCTCAGTGTTTTAAAAAATTTTTCCAAAATTTTTACATTTTCGAAATATATTCAAAAAACATATTTTGAACCCTGTCCACACGATTTTTTTAAATTTTAGTATTATATAGAAAATCAAATTCCTGATCGGAAAGCACTCTTGCAATTTTTTTGTTAAATTAATAATTTTCGAGTTATTTGAAATAAAACGATTTTAAAAACTTACATATTTTTGCTAATATCACGAGAACCGTTTGTCTTGTCAATGATATCCTGGCTTTGATGTTCCATATGTCACTGGCGTATTTATAAAATTCAAAAATTAGATACTTTCCAAACTTTTTCAAATTGGAATCTTGAAATTGCATTTGACTTTTCATTATTAGCACACAGATGCAGGAGCCGAAGGATCGGGCCAGTCATTGATGTCCCCAGGTTCATGCCTGGAAGATTTCCGTCCGAAACCCTTCATCGAGTGTCACGGGCATGGACGCTGTAATTACTTCAGCACAGCTTATTCCTATTGGCTAGCAACTATTGAGGAATACGAAATGTTTTCGAAACCTCGTCAAAGGACGATAAAAGATGGTATGGACTTAACTTCAAAGGTTAGCAGATGTGCCGTCTGCATAAGGAGCAGAGTACGCAATGCAATTCCCGAGAGAAGACCGATCATTACACCTCCAAGTGAGATTTACTATCGTCAGCAGCAGCAGCTGAAGGCCCTTGAAATTCAGAGGCGTCAAAGCAGAAGAAGGTTCCGACACCGAGGTAGAACATACCAACCGGAACAGTGATCTAAAGTGCCATAATGAACAAACATAGATGTAAAATGGTCTGTAATATAAACTAATTTTATTTCTAGTTTTTATTATAATTTTCAGAATGAGTGATGTGTTCATTATGTAATTTTTCATACCATTCTAGAGCGATAAATTGGTGCTAAATAATGTAGTTGTAGTCAATTAAGGCGTAACTTTAAAGTTGTTATTGTGATCTGATCTAAGCACGCTTCCTTGTATTAAACACTGCCAGATTACTATTTTTGTCATACACTGTAAATGTAAATGAGCAAATAAATTGTACATTTTGTAAAGGAAGGTATAACATTCATCATGCTTTTTATCTTTAATCATAATCACTTTAAAGTATAGTGTACAATTACCTGTTTTACATGCTACTTATTATTTAGTTATTAGTTAAAATTTCAAGACATAAATATTGCAAAATATTGTCTTGGGAATGTGAATATCAAAAATTGTCTTTAGACTATTACATCATTACAGCGTAGGTATAATAAGTCTGTTAGCTCCAGTTTCCTTAATAATTAGGTGGGACCTAAAATATGCCCATTAATGAAATACAATAATCCCTGTCATTTCCTTTACTTTGACAATTTATTTAAAAACAGCATATTGTAATATTGCCACCTGTACTAAATATTAATACTACTAAAAACTGTCCAGGTTGATTTGTAAATGATCTAGACACAAATTAAAATAACAGTCCAAATTGCAAAAATATATATGTCAGCATGTGAAAACCAAACAGCCCCACATAACGACATTCATCGGTACACATCTTTGTTGTTTAGAAATATGTCATTTTAATATTAGCGTTTGTTAGTCATGGATCTTTGAGTACGGTCACTGTCAAGTTAAAATCTACTGTAATGGAAATGCAAATTTAGAGAAGCTTGAAGAAACAGAGTTTTTTCTGCTACTCATACCAAAATACAATTTGATACCTTTTCTTGAAAATTATAATGATATATGATATTTATATTGTTAAATTAAAATGTATTTATTTATGACAATACTTTAGTTATAAAGTTTATAACAAAAAAGATAATAAATGTCACCATAGATATGTCACTTAGCAGATCATCCATTAACAAAATTATTACTAATATTTCAACAACCATTCATTAGCCTTTTTTGACATAACTTTCTAATTATTTTAATTTAGTTATATACGGATGGTACTATCGTTATCTGAATAATATGATTCAGACAACGGTACTATGCAGGAAGCAATTATTTCATTTCTGCAGATTTTGCTTCTTGATGGCATTAAGTTTTCCAGTAATCGGGAAGCCTGAGTTTATATTTGACCTTAGAGATGTCAACGATACATCAGTACTAGTAAGGTATCAATACATTTGGTCTGATACCAAGGACGTTTGCTATCGACACTTTCTTTTTGATACCGGACTAATACCGATACCAGTGCCAATACTAAGTATCATATAAGATTTTGATTTGTCTCAGTTCAGATATTTGTATTTTGTTAATTGGTAAGAAATATTCATAGGGAAAATAATAAGAAGGGAAAAATTTACCTACTTGTCCTGGCAACAGTGGTTGATGGGGATTTCTAGGAAATTACAAATTCATGATCTGCCATGTATCTCTTTCACCATTAGACTGAACACTTTTTCTCTTTCTCTCTCTCTCTCTCTCTCTCTTGCTCTCAGCATTAAGCAAAGCGAAAAACGAACAGACATAAGAACAACTGAGCAACTGTTGGTAGTGATATTATCAAATGAAGCCAACAACGCGGCGGTCATTAATGGATGGATAATTTACATAAACAAGTGTTTTACCATTATTATTTTATAACTCATATAACTTTATAATATATTGGTATCGATACTTCAAGGTATCAATACTTTTTGTTTCGAACCAAGTAGGTATCAATATTTTATATTGATACCGATACAAAGTATTGATACCTTTTGTAATGTCTTGTTGTTGATTCACTGGTTTGTACTTTGTTAGTTCTGTGAAGAGTTTACTTAGAGCGTAACAAGTTTTATTAAACTTTTATTAACTTGAAATTGAATGACAACTTCATACCAATAAAATGACAAGTTTGTATATCTATACATAACATGCCCCTTTTCAAAAACAAAGAAATGACACAAGCAAAAATTACAATTATAAATTTAATCTTAGCGGGGGCTTAACTACGCGACCACACCTTGTTTTCACAACAGGTTCGTTGGACGAGTTTGGTTCCACAATAGCACTGTTTTCCTTGTTTGGACAGTCTATATTCTTGGCCATAGTTTTTCTGTCTTCTGGCACCTTTGCTGAAACGTCAATAGGATCGGTAACATTTTCACTACGCGGAAGAGATGCTCGGTGTGGTTTCAGAAACTTGCGGTTTCGACGATAGGTTGCATCTTCTATTTCGACCACATAGTCATTCGGACCAAATTTATCGATGACAGTTCCAGGCTTCCAGCACCTCTTCTCCTTTTGCATGAGAATAGGCTGATTTGGTACCAACTTCGATAATGGTTTTGCTTTTTGATCGAAGTAATTTTTCTGCACCACTTGTCTACCTTCCAAGGTCTTCTTTACACCCTTCAATGAGTATTTTGGACGTAAAATACTTTGTGACACTGGAAGTATCGTTCTCAGTCTTCTGCCCATTAGTAATTGTGACGGACTTGGCAAATCCTGTTTTGGAGTAATGTTGTAGTTTAAAATGGCTGCAAATGGATCAGAACCCTCTGCGTATGCTTTAACAAGTAAACTTTTGCAGTTTGTATGGCTCTTTCAACCATCCCATTGGATGACGGATAATGCGGACTTGAGGTTGACAATTTTATTCCATATTTTGATGCAAAATTAAAGAACTCCCTAGAGTTAAACGGAGGGCCATTGTCGGAAAAGATCTCTTTAGGTAGTGCGTTTATTGCAAATATATTCTTAAGACTTGATATTACTACTTCTGCAGTTTTAGTCGTTATTTTGTTGACAACAAGAAACTTACTAAAGTAGTCTGTTATAATTACAAAGTTCAATGATCCCAAAGTTTTGAAATCTATTCCAATTTTTTGCCAAGGCAGATCCGGGATTTCATGAGGTTGTAACGGCTCCCTTGTGTTTGATTTTGAATACCTTTGACAAATTTGACAATTGAAAACTAAATTTTCTATTGCTGTTGAGATTCCTGGCCAATAAACTGATTCTTGAGCCAAAAGTTTAGTAGAGACAACACCTTGGTGAGAACTATGTAGAAGGTTCAAAAATTCTTGTCGCAGYTTTTCTGGAACAACTATTCTTCGTTTATAAACAAGAATATTTTTGTGAAGAAAAATATCATTTCTCAATGACCAGAACTTTTTAACTGATGAAGGAACATTATTTTTGTGCACAGGCCAGCCTTCTTTGGTGTAGAACTTTACTTTTTGTAAAACAGGATCAGAATTTATTGCCTCTAAGAGCCGTCTTTCATTTTCTTGTAAGGTGACAATAATTGAGTAAACCCGTAGATGTTTTTCCAGGAATTCGGTACCGAAAATTTCCTTATCAGGTTTTCTACTCAGTGTATCCGCGATTTGAAGATTTTTTCCCGGCACATATTGGAGGTCAAATTGATATCTTAATAAGCGAAATGTTAGTCGCTGAATTCTGGGAGACATTTCGTCGAGTGGTTTTTTAAGAAGTCCAAGTAAAGGACGGTGATCTGTTTGGATCAAAATCTTCCTTCCAAAAATATTGGTGAAATCGTTCACAACCATAAACAATTGCAAGCAATTCTTTCTCGATATGATTGTATCTCTGCTGTGTTGGCGTTAATGAAACAGAAGCGTATTTGACAGGATGAGAATCCTGCATTAACATGGCACCAAGACCATAAGGACTTGCATCTACCGAAAGTACAACTTCTTTATTGGGGTCGAAAAATTTTAAAACTGGAACCGAAGTTACAAGTTGCTTTAATCGACAGAAAGCATTTTCTTCATTTTGACCCCACTGCCAATCTGCCTTGTTCGACAATAATTTCCTCAATGTGGATGTTTCTTCTGATAAATTCGGAATAAATTTCGCCAAATATACCACCATGCCTAGAAATCTTTGTAGTTCAGCTTTATTTTCAGGAGATTTCATGTTCACAATAGCCTGAATTTTTTTATTATCTGGAGCGATTCCTTTATTACTTATTTGATGTCCTAAAAAATTTAATTTCTGTACCCCAAACTGAGATTTCTGACGATTAATTGTAACACCAGAAATTTTAATTTTTTCCAAGACATTTCTAAGATTACTGTTATGTTCTGTTAGTGTTTTCCCAAACACAAGAATATCATCGAAATATGATATTACACCAGGTAATCCCTCAAGTAACTCAAACATATATCTGGAGAAAATTTCAGGAGAGCAGGAAAGTCCATATGGTAACCTCAGATAGCGGTATCTTCCAAACGGTGTTGCTACCGTACATAAGAGCGAACTCTCATAATCTAATGGAATCTGAAGAAAAGCTGAAGAAGCATCTAACTGCGAGAAATATTGAGCACCAGCTAATTCTGCAAATAAGCTATCCTGAGTTAGAATATGGAATAATTCCCTTCTTATGTATCTATTCAATGGACGAGGGTCCATACAAATCCGAATATCCCCATTGGACTTAGGTACAATTACAAGAGGATGCACCCAATCTGTTGGTTCGGTTACAGGAGTTATTATTTTTTCCGCGATCAATGTATCAAGTTTTTCTTTTACTTTATCCTTTAATGCCAACGGTATCTTTCTTGCAGCATTAATGCAAGGGACCGCATCATCTTTCAACTTAATCGTGCATGACTTATCAAACTTTCCAATCCCCAAAAATATAGTTTGATACTTACTAATCAGCTTTTTTGTATCTTCTGAGGATTCACTTACAATATGGTCCACACGCATCATGTTCTTCTGCCTAAGTAACCCTAAGTCACACGCTGCTGTCAGTCCCAAAATTGACGATGGTTGATCCGACGACAGAACGTAGAATTCCAGATTAACATGACACGTTTTGTATTCAGCACGCAATGTCACTTTACCAAGAACATTTATTTTATGTCCCGAATATGATGAAAGTGTTGCAGAAGTTGGCAAAAGTGAATTTTCCAGAGTTTTTAGCTTCTTAAAGTCACCAAGATTTAAAATATTCACATGGCTACCAGTATCCACTTTAAAGTTCAGCAAAATACCAGCCACAGCAATTTTTGCAATCCACTCTATTGAATTCACTTCTGGAGAGTCATTTTTGGTTACTGTCCACACAATATTTCTTCCATCACTTCCCCAGGCATCAAATTGTTCATCGTCGCTTTCCGATTGATTTTCCACAACTTCATGGACGTTTTTATACCTACAAAATTTCCTGTAGTGTCCTCTTCTTTTGCATCTGCTACATACACGATGGTAGGCTGGACATTTATTCCAAACGTGACTAAGACCACATTTATTACACGGAATCTGTTTTTGTCCTGAATTTTTGTTAAACGAGCCCATGGAACTAAAAGAACTCGATTCACCACGCGAATTTGCTTGTTGACCAAACTTCTGTTTAAAATTGTTTGACTTTACCGCGTCGTCCACTGAAACTAGTTCATGTTTAGTCCCACTAGAAATTTCTTTTTGTTTCATTACACTGCTTTCCATTGCTCGACAAATTGTAACCGCTTTTTCGAGCGTTAAACTTGTATCCTGCAGCAATTTTTCCTGAATGTTAGCATCCCTGATTCCTAGGACAATCCTATCCATTATCATAACTTCCTTTTCCTTGAATTCACAAGTGTTGGCCAATTGCTTGAGTGCAGTTAGGAATTGATCAAACGTTTCACCTGCCATCTGGTCTCGCTTAAAAAATTTGAAATGTTCATAAACTAGATTTTTAATTGGGTCACAAAATTCATCGAATTTTTTTAGAATTACATCTAGTTTATTCTTGTCCTCGTTTTCGGCGAACTCAAAGGTATTATAAACCTGTATTCCTTCCTCGCCAATCTGATTTAACAGAATAGCGATTTTTACAGTATCTTCCTTGTTATTTTTACCTGAAGCCAGTAAAAACACGTTGAAGCGTTGCTTCCACATTTTCCAATTGCTGGCGACATTTCCTTTGAAACTCATTTCCGGTGGTGTTTTTAAAGCCTCAGACATTGTGATACACAATGCACCCGATCTCTGTTGTCTTTCAATGTACCAAGTTCCACTGTAGTTCAGTTTCGAACAACAGTACTTTTTTCCATGCTTTTTTACTTATGTCCCCGCCGACCCGGCGTGACAAGCGACAAAACTCTCACCGCTTTTACACGACTGCCACCATGTAATGTCTTGTTGTTGATTCACTGGTTTGTACTTTGTTAGTTCTGTGAAGAGTTTACTTAGAGCGTAACAAGTTTTATTAAACTTTTATTAACTTGAAATTGAATGACAACTTCATACCAATAAAATGACAAGTTAGTATATCTATACATGACACCTTTCTTTCGATCCATGTCCCTATTTGACCTGTTCAAACGAAGATAATGGAGAGCTGTTATCAGTATAAACAATAATTTTGCCTATCAAAAAACAAATTATTTTAAATAAATAAAACTCATAGGAGTTATATTTTAGTAGCTAAAACTATAAAAAGAGTAACAATACAAATATAAAATAAGATACACTAAACATCTGGCAACACAATTTTAGTTGTTCCTTAAATATTCAAATTGCCATTATTTTCTATACATAAATAAGCTCAATCTGGAACCAATAGGGCAGCACTTCCAATTTCTGAAAATGGTACTGAACTACTACGTAGGTTTCTAATGTGTTATCTAATGCCACATGGTCGCAGTTTGTGAACTTTTTTCAGAACATTTATAACATTTTTGTTATAAATTGGTCCACCACCCTAGTAATACCCATTTGGTTTGTTTGTATTATTGTTTTGTACTTATTTTGTTCAGCTGCTTGAAATCCAGCATAATATGAATTTTAATATCGCCCATACTTGCCAGTTCTCTTTTATAAACCATATCTTTTATTTTACCACACAAATAAAGATAGCAAAACGATAAGTCAGATGATCTAACCATTCCACAACCCTATTAAAAAGAAATGGGGATGGAAAGTTACTGAAATATAACATCCATTTCAACAAATACAATATTTTAAAAAGTTAAATGATAATCAATGCAGATGAAAATATCTGGCTGCTTTATCTCATAAGGAAAATACCATTTAGTCAGATACTTAAAAGGATTAAGAAGATACCTAAACAACAATTTTTTAGTAGATGCTTTACCTTTGTCAGGTTGACATGTAGACGCCCAAATTTCACCATTCTTTGTTAGCACCTGTGTGTTACATTGAAATTTCAATTAACAATGAATCTTCTTTAGTGTTATGCACCCCTCGACTCCTTTAATTCTTCAGGAAGTTATGCAACTCGATTATAAGTCATCAAACAAAATAATACCTTAATAAATTTATTCTCCTCAGTCACTCAAATACAAATAATTTTTTACATGTATGACTAAAAATGATGCACATTCATACAACTTTATTTCATATACAACAAAAACGTTATGAATTAGTTTACTACAGTAGACAAATGTTCATAATACACAGCTTACCAAATTTCTTCAAGCAACCACTTCTTACATCATCATTAATTATTTTGCAAAACCGTTGTTCAGTTCTATTGCTGGACCGGTAAACTGCAAGTGACTGTCTATAATCTGGAACAACTCAGCTGGCTGTGGAATTCTTCCAGTCTCTAGCTTTGACCAAACGGGAACATCGTTTAGTGAAATTTCAAAAGCTCCAGATTGTATCAATTGACCTTCCACTATGTTACACAAGAAAAACAGCATCATACAAGCATACAACTTATTCTCAATGCACCACTGCCACCAACTAGGCTGGGGTTGGTTGATATATTGAAATATATTAACTCCACCAAGAATGCAAACGATAAAAAGCATTTTTGCAAATCCCTGTCAAAAATGTAATTGCAATGTTATAACATAACTAAATACATGTAATACTCACAATAAACCTAGAGAGGAACATGTTTATTCCTGGAGGATCATAATTTCTGCCATCTATTATAATTCCAGGATATTTCTGTTGGATAATGTTGACATATTCATCAAACATTTTTCTATATCCACATGAGTAGCTAAAAAATGATAAAATAGAGATTTATAATGAATACATTATAGAAATTTTACCAATATAAAAATTTTAAAGTAGGTGCTCCAACATGTTGATTGAATTTTGTAAGGGGTACATCGTCTTCTGCACTAATTTGCTGTATAGTAATAGCAAGTATTGCACAAGTTACAACACTGAATAGCCATAAACATAAGGCTTGTTTGAGGGCCATTTTATCGAAACTTAATTAACTCAAGCAATTATAAAGTATAACTTAATCGCCCAATTTGAAGTATAGTGCAATATTAGCCACAAAACATCACTTTTAACGTTGGTTTGGCTTTTACGATCGTTCGGTACTTGACACTTTAAGGTTAGGTTTGCCATTCACATCCCCACCACTATGAATTGCAAATAAACAATAAAGGTCAATGCATTATAGAGATGTTCAAATGTTGTCTATTCGATTCTAATTCCGCTGCGTACCGCCATGGCCACCTTCAATTAAAGGTGGCCATTGTACCGCTCATAGGCACGGCAGAAAGAAACAGAATAACACAAAAACTCCATGCTCATAAAATACTGTACTAACAATAATTAACAAATCAGGCACATGCTTCTAAATCCAAATAAAGAAAATGCACCATAATTATTATGTATTTACACCACAAAATCAATCCTCCATGTAGATTAATATGCAATCAATAGATAACTTGAAATGTCCTGTAAAGCATAAAGTGTATAAAAAATCGTACTGCAAATTTTTAGCAATAATTACACTTGTATAAACAATGTTTAACCTACATTTCTGGGAAATTACGAATGACTAATAAAAATTGTGAAGAAAGTGCATAGTAGAACATGTAACGCCACAATAAATTGCATTAATTTAGGAAAACGTGAGCAGCACAAAGTAAAAACATTTTTTATTATTTTTTATTAAAGTAACCAGGTCACAAAAATTGTAACAGCAACTATAAGCTCTGCAGAGGTGCAAGCACAAGGTTGATAGATAGTCGTAGGTAGAAGTAAACTCTAATTAGCCTTGGTCTTTGGTGCAAGGTGCAAACACCTGTAGATTTGTACGCAGTCTGGGGTTTAAATCTAGATAACAAAAAACCAAATATACCTAACAATATTATCTAAAAAATAATTAAACAATTTCATAAACTAAACTATACTACCAAAAAAACATCTTTAAAGTTTTTGACATTCTATCAAAAATTAATAAATTGGTTTCAATGTTTTTATCATTTTTTTAACTTTGTATACCTGGCCATCTCTAGGGCCATTTAAAACCGAATGCACTTTGCCATGTTCACATCTTTTGAATTTTTGTATAATTTATTTCATAACAGGTAAAAACAACTCCACATAGATGGATCAATTCACAATAATTCTATATTATATACACTATATAGTATAAAGTATATTATACGTATACTTTTTGTCTCGATCGAGTTTCGATTACATACTCCAGTCAACGAAAATATACATCCCTATACAGCTATAAACACATTTTATGTTGGTGGCATTGCGTAAATCAATATTTCACTACGCTGTAGGCTGTATGAAGGAGAAACATAACCTCAATTTTGCTGTTCTTTTAGTGTGTTTCGCACCATCATACAACCCCAAAGTATTTTTAAAGTGAGCTGATTTGTAATAATGGCAGGTAGGAGCGGTGCACCTAGGCGTTTGCCTGAAAGTGAATCTACAATCGCCTACGTACAGTGTGATGGCCTTGTAAGTTAATAAAATTATCCTTATAATCCACATATGGACACCTTTAACGCTTTCCGTTTTATATCATCTTAGGCTTTGATGAAAATGGTGAAGCACTGCCACGAAGAGTCAGCTAGTAATATGGACATAGCTCAAGGAGCTTTGCTTGGATTAGTAGTCGATAACAGATTAGAAATCACAAACTGCTTTCCATTTCCGAAACAGGGAGACGAAACTATGGACGAGGAGGAGTATCAACTTGCCATGATGCGTCGACTGCGTAGGGTCAACGTCGATCATTTTCATGTCGGCTGGTACCAGAGTGCTGATGTCGGCAACTTTTTGAGCCTACCGTTGTTGGAATCGCAATTCCATTATCAGACCTCAATAGAAGAATCTGTTGTTGTGATTTATGATACCCAGAAGTCCAGTAGGGGCTTCCTGACGCTTAAGGCATATCGCTTAACTCCACAAGCTATTGAGCTGTACAAGGAAGGAGAATTCACCCCAGAGGCATTGCTAAAACTCAAAGTGGGCTATGAAAGTTTGTTCATTGAGGTTCCCCTTGTAATACGGAATTCTGCCCTAACTAACATCATGATGTCAGAATTGGCTGAGATGGTGCCAGAGGAAGAAGGCACAAAATTCTTGGATCTAGGTATGTTAGATTTTTTGCTTTAGACATGTATACAAGGTGTCGAACAAAAACCATTAGAATATCTAGGAGAATAATAATGGGAAAGTTTTAAAAGTTGGCACACTAACTAATTCAAACAGGGCCATTCGAACTAAAGTATTCTCAAACTATACAGCTTCAAGTTATACCAGAAGTAGTCGGTAACTTCCTTATTTTAAATGAACCACACTGTATTTTTTTCATTTGAATTCTTAGACTAATTATTATGGGTGAATTTGTTCAAGCTCATTTCTATCTAAAATCTGTTCCAGAGATATCTTAATTTTTGTTCCGTAACATCAAATTCAACAAACACTGCAAGTAATATTTGGGTTTTAGCTTTTAATGTATAATAATTTTTCAGTACCTTTGTAATTTGTTAAATATCTACAGGGTGGTCATAACAACTCATACATTTAGTCAACTTTGAACTCTAATATCTTCCTTGTTTTAAATAGAACCATATGGTAGTGCAAAATTTATTTGTGCATACATTAGATATTAGCTTCCTTATATCTACTGACAGGTGGTTAAAAGTTATAAGTAGTTTTCTCTAAATTTGTACCAATTTCATACTAAATTAGCTAAGTTATTTTCACAATATTTTTTATATAACCCCAAATGAAAAAATCCATTGGGGTTAAATCGGAGCAACACGGAGGCTAATGGTAAAGCCTTATATAAGAAGGTGCCGTGTCGTGCTGATACCAAGCAGTATTTGCTTCGTTTATTTGTAAATTTCAACAGCTTCCTCCAAAATGTTGTTTACAATTGCTATTTACTCATCAATGTTCAAATTTTCCTTGTAAATATGTAGACACATAAAGTCTTTTTATAGGAAATTTTGCCTTATCACTCCAAATAATGTTAACTGGAAACAAGTCCTCTTATAGTTTTACTGTCATAAACTCACAAAATTCCTGATGTTGTAAAAAATATGTGGGTTTTAAACCCTAAATTTGCTGGTATAAAAAAGGCCCAAACTTAGCTTTTTTGAGACACTGTGAGCAGTCCCTTTTGTAATATTCAGAGTTTGTGCTGCCTAATATAGCGATGCTGTGGGATAAACAGCAGAATGCCTCAATACAATTGTGTTGGTATTTTCGTTATTTACTTTGGCAAGAAACTGCCTGTAGTTCTGGCAGTTACTAATAAAGCTTCTAATAATATCATTTCTTCTATCATATTAACTATAAATTAATAATTTAAAAAGTCATCTATCTAAAATCATAAAGAACACATTTTTATTGTAGTAGCTGTGACAGAACCGTTTTGACACCAGTAAGAATTTTATTATAACAGTTGTCGTTGTTTTAAAAGCTCACGAAGAATCTAGATTTAATTGTCTTTAACATGAAATTGGTAAAAACTTTAAGAAAACCGCTTATAACTTTTATACGGCTGCCGATAGATACAGGGAAATTTATTCTAATGTATCCAGAATTAAATTTTGCACCAATACAATAAAAAAAACCTTGATATGGTTCTATTTGAGGGAAGGAAGATATTTAACAAAATATGGAGGTACCTACTGATAATTGGTATATAGATGGCTCTTTCGTAAAGCCAAATATAAGTTTTTCTGTTTTGTATTCTTAATTACGCCATTATGAAAGGCAACGCAACTGTCACGGGTCTTGTCAAAATTGACACTTGGCCAACTTGAGCATGGCAGGTTAAATTTCCCTAAGTTTTAATTTTTATTAAACTCACATTTTCTTATGTAGAAGATGGAAACCATMCAAAATAGAAAAAATTTAAAAAAAAACCATACTATAAACGATATCCATTTGTACTAGCGGTTATAACCATCGGTTACAAATTTCTGACAGCGGTTACTTGTCTCCCGTGACGTCATTTGATTTGCAAATGGAAAGCATCGGTTACATAAAAAGTAAAGCAAAAGTGAGGTTATTACTTACATATCCAACGGATGGGAAGTATTGTATAGTGAAAACAATTATTTTCAAAAATTTTTATTTGGTCAATAGCTTTAAAATGCATGTCTAGGTGTATTACATTTATCACGGTACACTTATTAGTCATGATACGTTCTTGCGCACAAGACAGATGGAATGGGAAGAAATTGCTTTCTCATTCTAATATGTATATTCCGTTCCGGAGTCGTTCTCTTGCATTTCTACCGAAATACGTTTTATTTGTTGGCAAGAATATTTTACAAGGCAGTTGGAATAGGAGATCACTTTCTCGTTATAATACATCGTACTCCGCAGTCGTCAGACAGCGCAGTTTGGAATCCACTTATATGCTATACACAAAATAGAGATTTGTAGTCATTTAGTTTGCGTGTTTTGTACTCAAAAACTGCCTGACCATCGTCACAGCATAGGGAAACTGGCAGACGCACTCCGCCCAAAATCGTAAGTGCGATCGAAGCTGTCAGTGTCAGATTTTTCAAATTATTTATCATATTAGTGGAGTAGAATGATCAAGAAATGTGATAGAGAAATAAAAAAAAAGATAGATACACTAAGCGCTGGTTGGAACCGATCTCCGAGGCCGGTTACAGAATTTAAGGAACCGGGTTAGTCTGTTGACGTCATGGTTTGAACCAGCGCTAAATGGAAAATGAGCGGTTACTCCAGCGGTTGAACCAAAAGGCGAACTGCTACAAATGGAAATCGCTTTATTTCAGTGTTTGCTGGATTTGAAGTTACTGAACTTTACAGTAACCCATGTAGATGTCATTTTTTCACCAAAAATCAAGATATCTCTGAAACAGTCAATTTTAGAGAAAGATGGCTGAACAAACACTTTTAAATTAATGGTAGAATCCAAAAATATGAACTGAACTACAATTATTGGAAGGTGTACCAACTTAAAAAATCTCCCAATTTTTATTTTCTCAGATACTTGTTTACATACAGTTTTTGATTGGAAATCCTGTATATTTTACTGGCAAAGGTGGCACCGTCAAGGTCAGATTATTTCCAAATGAGGATGTTGCATGAATTTTAAAGTCATGGTAAATACTTGTTATAAATATATGCCACGGTTTATGAATATTGAATACCAAATAAAGTAACTTTGTGTAAAGAAAATAATTAATAATTAAAATATTTACTACCTCAATTATCTGAAAAAAGGTCAATAATGCCATTGATTGTGACTTAATGTACATTTACTGGCTGCCAGCATTCTTTTGTTTTGCGTTCTAGCTAAGCATATTTGTCCATTGTTTTGTAGCAGTATTTTTCGTGTTCCATTCTAATCATGCATTTGCCAGGTCAGTACATAATTATATGGTGTACATTGTTGATTCACATACATTGTTCACGATGGAGCTGGGCTCTGTGAAAGAACAATGTGATAATTTACCAAAGATCGCCTTGCACAAGATAAATGCTGGTTGGGCATTGTACATAGTTGGTTCAGTAAGTTCCAGGACTGATTTTTTCTGTAAGGAATATGGAGCGCCATCTCGGACAATTACAGAATTACATAGACTGAAGCTTCTTCTGGTAACCTTATTCGTTTTGTAGCGATAACCAGCAGTCTGAAGTAGATGCGATCTGTGGTAGGTCATTTTTATTCATTGTCATTGTTCACAAAATGAAGCACTGAACTGCAAAATAAAAATTGTTTTAATTATCGTGAAATTGCAAGTGAAACATATGAAATGATGCATGAGGTATATGGGAATGATTGTTTTTAACTCCTAGTAAGATATATGAGTGGTGTTTTCATCACATTTTGTGATCATCAATGAATTGTTCAGCCAGCCCACACCAACATCCTTGTGTCAGTTTTTGGCGAAGAGAGGGATCACAGTACTTGAAAGTCCCTTACATTTGCCTGATTTAACCCCATCTGACTTATGCTATTCACAAAACTCTAATCCTCTTTCAAGGGGGATCGTTTTGAGGATGTGACATCCATTCAAGCAAATGGCAGTTCTAAACTGCATTTATTTCACAGATTTCTCTAAGACTTCGTTTCTCAACCTTTTTGATGTCGCAACCCCCTAAATAGCGAAAAAATTATGAAATACACTTTGCGACCCCCTTACTGTAGTAAACTATTAATTTATTTTCTTGGTATTAGGTTGCTATTGCCCGGTAAACTAATATCTATTAAATTTTGTTAAACTTCAGTGGAATTTAAATAATAATTCATACTTTATTTGCAATAAACGGATGATTTGTCTACTGGTCTTATTTTTTGACTCCCAGGGGGGTCGCGACACCCAGGTTGAGAGCCTTTATGAGCGGTGTTGTGAGTGTGTAGTGAGAAAAGGGATGTATGTGGAAAACTAACATGTTAATAAATGTTTTTCGTGTTATCAGGTATTTTATTTTGGGCAATCCCGGAAGTTATTGAACCGACGGTGTATATCTGTATTCCTAATCGACTAGTTTCAACTCATTTTGTTTAAAAATGGAAACTATTGACATCTGTCAATTTCGACATTGAAAAACACAAGAAAATATTATAATTATAGCTAACAACCGACTTATCTGCACCTTACGAGGATCCCTCTTGGTATGTGACATAAGAGCCCGTTTTACAAGTGTGACTTTAATTCATGTGTTACTTGTGTACTGAAACAACGAACTGATCCATTAATGTGGAGTTTCGATTTAATAAAAATTATTCAAAAATTAATGTCTTTTCCACTTTATTAAATACTAATTGGCAAAGCACTTCGGCACTAATAATGGTCATTTAAGGCCGAAAGGGCTCTTCCAATTATTATTTAATAAAGTGGAGAAGGCATTGATTTTTGAATAATTTCTACTTGTATACTGATTTAATTTTTTCTTCCGGCATATATCCCCAAGTTTAATGCTCTTTCGAGCTAGCAAGTTTCTGAAAATTATGCAACTTCTCCATGCTCCAATTAATAATTAAAATTGTTTCCATTTACTTCAACATTGTAAAACACAATATTACATTTGCAACAGGTACTGCTTCCGTGCTAGAAGGACAGCTCCGCTGCTTGATGGATCGTGTCGACGAACTGAATCAAGAGGCAATCAAGTTCAACCGTTACCAGCAACTGGTAAGTCGTCAGCAGCAAGACAAGCACCGATACTTGCAGAAGCGTGCCCAAGAAAATGCCGCACGGGCTGCCAAAGACGAACCTCCATTGCCCGAAGAGGACATTAACAAGCTGTTCAGACCTCATCCGGTTCCACCCAGGCTAAGCCCGATGATCATTGCTGGTCAAATAAACACTTACAGTCAGCACATAAACCAGTTTTGTTCTCAGTCTCTGGCCAAGCTTTATATCACACAGGCATTGCAGAATGCCAAAGAGACAAATGCAAGTCCCAACTAAGGTGTTTGTAAGGGCTGGCATATTTGGAATTATACTGTCGAAATACATTTTGGATTTCTAGGAGTGTCTGGTTTATTTAGGATTTCATTATATTTTTTTATTTTTGATAGTAGTTCGAAATAACTAAATATAAAACACTAATAAATATTGCTTAGCAGTTGTTTCAACATATTGCACTAATGTGCTCTGTCTCTTTAATATAGGCATATAGTTTGATGCTCAAGGTCTGCCTGTGTTGTCAGTCCTTTCCATATACAAGCCCAGGTCCATAATAGTTTGACTGGCTAACATTTTGAGTTGCATGCCTTAATAAAGTATATTCCATTCAGAAGTCTTGTTTTAAATTTTTGGTCATTTTTAATTTGTATTTGACAGTAAATCCCCAATTTTACATAAAAATTATTTAGTAATGCAATTATATACCTCAATTAGTACTACAATAATACTAAATAATTTACAATAGTAATATATATAATCATTACAAAAAGGAAAAAATATAACAGGTTAAATATGAATCAACACAACAGCAACAGTTAATTTACAAAAATACATGAAAAGTATAACAATAGCTTAGCTTAGCTACAAAAGAACAATCAAGTGCAAGCTCAGTTAACTCAACAACACCGTAACAATTTCTCAATCGCAGCCTTCTAGTGATCAGGGAGTTACAAGTGTAATTACGACGGTGGAATGTAACGAAAAAAAGCTCGTCATTCCTAGTGTTACGAGCAGACACAGGCTAGGACCCCAAACTCAGCAGCTCACTGCAGTCCAGTATACCATTGACCAGTCTGAATAAGTCCGCTAACAAGGCAGATGACCTTCTAGCCTCCAATGAGTGAATACCCAAAATATTACTGGTACGGGTAAAATCACCTTCACTAGGTGGATATTCGTCCCAATCTGTATGCAATGGACCTAAAAAATTTTCTCTGAAGGTCTTCCAGAAGTGCTATATGCTTATTGTAAAAAGGGTTCCACACTACTGAACAGTATTCTAGATGAGGCCTCACAAGTGACAGGTATAGTCGGGGACTTTGAAAATGAAACGGTCCGGGAGAGGCTATTTTATGGGTTTGGAGCAAAGCTCTTGAAACTAGCTAATGTTTTTCACCATAGGGTGGCATTGTTGAAACGGGGCAGTATTTGTTCGCTTGATAGACATGCTACCGGGTAAGCAAATACCTCTCAGATGAACAGTTCGCAGAGGACGCAAAAGCATATTTATCGCAATAAGGACGGATCCGATAAACAACATTTAATGAATGGTTTGTAGGATGTCACAGGCTTTCTAATATTCTCTAAAGCATGAGTTTTGAAATAGAGAAATTGCTAAAACTTTTTATAAATCTGTCCTTTAATGATAAGTTATGAAAATACGCCAACTTCACGCGAAATATCTTGTAGCACCGAATGAAGTATTAGTTATATTGCAATTTATTTTGTGCTAATTCTTGCTTACAATTAAAAGTAGTAATCATGTTCGTATGATAAATTTTTGTAATATATATTACCTGCCCCTCTCTTCAACTAATATTTTGTGTTGCTATAAATCAGTGAGGTCGGACTACGTCTTCGTATGATACATAGTATTTGGAAAATAAGAATAAGCAAGCATGATGAGCTTATATAAAGATAAAGCTAATACTCTTATAATTTATCTAATGGTGAAGAAAATCTTGTGACTATGTGCAGTTATAATAAAATTAACAGGAATTGTTACATTAAGAGGTATTTATTATTTACAGTATATTCATATTTTTCAGCTCAGCCTCCAGTCAATAAAATATTTGTGGTACAGTATAGTTTTTGTCGTTTGATAAAAGGTAGCTATAATTAACTAGCATATCTAGACATTGTCGGTACTACTTATTAGACTTATTTCTTTACATGCTTCTTCATAGGTATTTGAATTTAGTTCAATGTCACTGAAGTATATTATTGTGTTAAATGTTATTAGAAATATTTGTCAAATATCTAAAGCAATTATATGCTAAAGCATGCAGGCTCGCACAAAGAGCGTTTCACAGAAATGTTTCTAAACAACCCTTTTACCTCACTGGTTCACCAAAAGATCAAGAATTCCTAGAAAGAACTTTATACCTACCTGCGATCCCCAATTGTTTGTGTAAATAGTAGCATCATGTCCCGAAATTTAACAACTGTTTTGCGTGATACTTATGGAACTGTGAATAATTTGTGACCTACTCGTATAACACTTTTGCAATATATAGCATGAATTGTAGATTTTGACTTCTTTTCGTTGTTAAATGATGATGCACAGTGTTTTTTCTGCACAATACATATAATAAATCATTCTATTCTCTTGACATTTTGGTAATAATTATTGTCAGAATAAATAGAGCATATCAGTTATAGCATACTATAATCTCCAGTAAAATGAAAAAGAAATAGCTACAGAGCAGAGTTTTGGTTTGTTATGATACCATTGCATATGCAGTAATGGTCCCTCTAGTATCCAACTCGCGTTAACCTAGGCTATGATCCATATTTCCCAAAAAATACAACCAAAAAGTAAGTTTTAATATTTTGTTACCGAATTATGGACTGTTAAAATTGCAGCATACAAATTCACACATAAGAACTAATTCACAGTATATCAAAATTAATTGCCCTAAACTAAATAAATGTAATAAGAGCACGTGACCTATATTGTACCCTTGGTGCCTTAATATACGTATGAGGATTCATCTCAACCACCATTAAACCAAAATAGGATTAAATGAACCAGTGCGCTTACCTATTGTTTCTTGATTATTTACCTGATGTTCACCTGTATTTACATGATGTTCAAGTGGCCATACCTAACAAAAATTAAATATTACAAATATCGGTATTCTAATTGTTCTGAAAAGATGTGCATGCCACTTGGCTACCCATGCTTGTCATGATTGTTAACTACAAGCGCCCAGTTCCAATAATCGTTCTTAGGAAAATAACATATTGTTGCATTCACAACAAAAGCTTTTTTAGAGATCCAAAAAAAACTTAAATTTTTATCATATTTAGTCATAACCTAAACAATTAAAGTGATGAATACCCTGCAATATATGCAGTATATAGGTATATCAAGCACTTATAATGCGCTATTTGTAAATTCTGCGAAAAAAGCGATAACCGTGAGCTATAGGAATTTTCGGGTTATTTCCTGCATTATCCCAAATATTTCGGTAAGCCCCATCACTTCTTCCCTTGCAACAAGCTTATAAATAGTTGATAACGTAACATAAGGTAGCCATAACACATTTAATTCAATACAAAGCGACTGTTGTACGGAATTAATCAGAAATCATTTATTGTAGCATATTACAGGATAAGCAAGAATAAACAAAGAAACAAAAATTTAATACTACAGTATGGTGTGACGTCAGCAAGGCTGTTTTTCAGTTACAGCATAGTGTTTGCAATTGATGTTGTGCTTTTAACAGGAAATCCTTTAGAGCAGACCGAAATAAATTGAGTGACAAACGTTGAATATCATCTGCAAAAATTTGAATAATTGTTTGTCTTGCAAGACGTGTAAAGTGAAATTTCTTAAAAAATAATAACTTTGAATCACCTATTTAAACCCTTTATTCCGTATGCTCCATATTTCCAAGTTGAAATAATAAAATCACCACTTTTTATACATTAGGCCAATTTGTTTTTTTCTAGGGCACGTCTAAAAATCTGTATTTTAAAATATATGGTTTTTACCTAATTTTCAGAGCAAATTTTTAGAAAACAATTAAATGCATGGGTATAAAATTTATCATTTCGTTGGTAAAAAAAATGATGCAGTATATCCCTCAGGCATCACAAATATAACATTAAATAACTTACCCATAGCATGGCAAAAGCAAACTGTATAGATAAATATACTTAATTTTTGATATTTAAATTTGATTTACCAAGACAGGACACGAATACTTGGTCATAAAATGGTGAAAATATCATTATGCTTTATATTATTTGATTAATAACATACCTAGACAATTTCAAGATGTATCCTTAAAATTTGAAATTTTTGTGAAAACCGTTGACGAATTTAGGCTCAGTCTTGTTTTAAAAGTACTATTTTTAATTGTATTGCGTTGTAATTAATATATAAATTTGATTCATAAAAAATTCATTTAGGCATAGATTATCATGTTTAATATTTGTTATTTCATATCTCGAGACATAATTTTAGCATTATTATATTTTTATTTAGTTATATCCCACTTCACACTTTGTGTAAATATGATTAAGCAGCTTCTGTTCTAGGCCTGTGACAGTCATTTTCATATATTCCAACAAAAATTTTATTAATATGTCCTCAAGAATCACATCAAGCATCCTATTACGAACATTATTTGTTTCAGAAATAGTAAAATTCCTCTTTGCGAGACCCTCCCATTGATCTACAAGTGTATCTCACATCTATTTAATTATTTGGTTCTTTCAGAACACGGATGCGATACGCCAACCTTGATTAGCTCAGAACATGATCGGGTCATCATGCTTATTCTAATTTTGCTAACAATATGTATCATACAGAGACGTAGAGCAGCCTTATTGATTTGTTTATAACTAACACCCACGTTTTATTTTTTCAATATAATATCCACAAAAGCAACAAATACAAACTTTCCACTGCACAGCGAGGCAAGAAATCTTTATTACGGATTTATAATAACATGATTATCACTTATAACTGTCGGCACAAAATAAATTATTGCCGTATAGGGTATGCTTCATTTTGGTGATATATGGCAAATAGGTAGGTATTTCGCCTCAAAAGGCGAATTATCATATTTATCATTAAAGAATGATTTAGAAAAGATTCCAGCAATTACTTTGTTTCAAAACAAAAGCCATGTATTAACGAATATTAGAAAGCTTATGACATATTACAAACTATTCATAAAATGCAGAATATCTAGCCCGTCTGTATTACAATATATATGTTTTTGTGCCCGCCTACTCTAACAATTTTTCCGAAATGTATTTGTTCACCCGGTAGCATATCTGTCAGGCGCACAAATATCGCTCCGTCTCAACAGCACCACCCTGTGGTAAAAAACATTAGTTAGTTTCAAGAGCTTTGCTCCAAACCTAGAGAATAGCGTCTCTCAGGTCGTTTCATTTTCAAAGTCGCCGACTGTGCAACAGTCTTACAAAGGTTTATGTGAATAATAAACATACAATTAAAAGTAACACCCAGATCCCTAACCAACTGCACAAATTCAAGAGACATCAATTTTATAATCKATGTGGKTTTTAATTACACTGCACTTGCTGAAGTTTAGAGACAACCCATTATGACAACATCAAGCATACAGATTATCCAGATCATACTGTAGCATTTGTGCATTTCAAAAACTTCTAATAGCAGAAAAGATCTTTATCAGTAAAAACAAGAAATCAGGAGTTCCGCAGAGCCACACTCACATCATTAATAGACAAAAAAGCAAGGACGCACAATAAGATCCCTGGGGCACCCCTGACTCAACCGATATGAAATTACATAATCTCACGATCTGTCGCCTACCATTCAAGTAGCTACCACACCAATTCAGCAGTGCAGAATTCACACCACAAGCTTTTAGTTCCTTAAAGAAGAGAATGAGGAACTGTATCAAAGGCTCTAGAGAAGTCTGTGTATATGACATCCCAAACCACCTAAAATAAAGTTCTGATAAACAAGTAAATTCATAACGATGCTGCAACCCACAGTGAAAAAGTGTTGGTCAGGTATGATCAAATACTTAAATTGTGCAGTCATAAACTTAGTGAATAACGAGCCAAATAATTTAGGAATAGTGGACTGGATACAGATGCCCCGATAATTGGTAACATCATTTCTAGAGCTCGACTTAAAAATAGGTGTTATATAGCTCAATTTTCAAGCATCAGGAAAGATTCCTGTTTGAAGGGATATATTAAACAAAAACAATGGCTTAGATTTGAAAAATACACTCCCTTAAGAGGGAGGGTAGGATACCCTCAAAAACTTCAATCAACTCAATATGCAATCTAGAAAATTAACATTGGTTACATAATCCAATTCCAGTTTAACAGCAAGTTTTAAATCCCCGATGTTTGTCAGTAAAAACTACAGACTCTGAGAGGCTGAAATGAGTGCAGCGACACATCTGCAACTAGCAGTTGGAGGTGGTGTAATCGACGGGAGTGAAGTTGTGTTCTCTGCTGATGAAGACATGAGTCACAACTTTACGTGTGCAGTGTAAAGTGCTTTGGAATTATTTTGAATTAAACCGTGCGAACATGAATCTTGATTACCATATAAGATGTGAGTTTAAACACATTGTCCATCCCGAATTTTGATTTTTTTTCTGAGGAAAGGGGACAATTACTGGTAAAAGCTGGACAAGTTTTTGGCATAATGGAAAGCAAATTGGTGCTATTTGTAAAGTTTCTGTGCAAGTCAGTATCAGTGGCACTGTTTTGTAAAACAGTGCGACTGTAAAAGATTCATCTAAGGTAACAATTAGAGATGAAACGGATAGTTGTCTGGCCGGATACCTGATATCCGGCTAGCTGCTAGGCCGGATACCTATTAATGCAATCGAATCAATTCGGGCGATTTAGGGTGTTATCATGAGTGACTGGCTAATCGAGGGTGGCATCTGGCATGACTATGTATTTAGCAGAAAACTAATTTTCTGCTGTGTTATTTGCTACTTGCGTGCAATTGAAACATGTCCTAAGTGATAAAAAGGTCGTGTGCTCGGAATATTTTGAAATTAACATAAATAATTTAAAAGATGGGCACATTTTTGGAACCTCTTTTTTGCGTTTTATACTTTAGTGTTGTGTTATATTTTTATGTGCTCAGTAAAAGTTGTTGAGAGTCTGTGAGGATTTTGTAAAATTATATATTTTACACTTTTTGTTTTAACCTTTTCGTTCACATACTAAATTTATCATTAAGCTGATGTGTGTGATTTTAGTTTTCACAAGATTCTTTGTGACTTTTTGTAACTTTTTCAGCTTCAGCTAAAGGCCATGACAATTAAAAGTCACTTCCTTATTATTTACCTCACGAAGAAGTATGTGTTAAGGTTCATTTTAGGTAAATGTCGTAGTTTTGGAATATAGGCCGGATACCCAATAGTTACCAGATATCCGTTTCATCTCTAGCGATAATCGTTTCCCTATGCTGGGGAAAAATATGTTCACCAGAGTGAGTTGTACTCGCGCTCAGTGTCTGTACTATTTAAGAAAATGGCATAATACACTCTTCAACAGTGTGTAGAAATAGTGAAAATTGATTAAAGACAAACATGGTGAAAGTTTTGCAGACTTCATAGTTGCCAGTTCAAACTGGTACCACAAAATAAAAAACAGAGACTAAGCACCCTGGGTGTGAGAAAGGGTCCATGGATTTTCAGTTCGTCATGTTTAGTGTATACTGACACTGACTGAGAAGTGTCAACTGTTCACCGCCATTAAAAGATTATGGACATGTTTTATAAATTACGTATTTTGATTTTACATTTTGTATACTTTTATCACTTTTGGGTGTTTGTTATAATTTGTAATAATGCAATTAGTATTAGTGGACATGTTTGTGGTGTAATACAGTGCAACAGCAGGCATAGGTATGCTGAAGAAAACTACATTTTTTAGTTTTCCAAACGATGTTCAGAGGTTTGTTGTTGCGAGTGATAGTTCAGCTTTATTTGACTTAATTTTTAATGCAGAACTGAACAGTGAGCAGCAGCGTGTGGTCGCGATGACCTAATGGAATAATTAGAACATCATAGAGGGTACAGAGTTAGTGTTTGGTGCAGTTTTAGGGTCAGTAGAGTCACAGAACCTTATTTTTTCAAGAATGATAAAGTCGCTGTATTTAAAATCAATCCTTTGGCCTATATTTTTATTCTGGCATGATGGCGCTAAGCCATACAACCTGCGAAGCTCGGACAAAAACTGGCTCCTCAAATAACACAATTTAAGTCCGCTATATTGTTTCTTTAAGATTACGTGAAAGAAAGAGTAGATACGCTAATACTCCCAAAAAAATTTCAGCTTACAAAAACGATATTCGAGCTGTTGTTGGCCAGATTCAGTGTGTCGTTCCAATATTAATCTAGAAATAAATACCAACAAAATATACCGAGGCTGATGTATATGGGGCAGAGACATCTGGTTTACCTACAAGCAAAAAATCAATACAGCTACCTACATAATTTATCTGGAATAATTAACCAATCAAAGAAACTGCATTTCTAAATTACCATAATAGTGATAAATTCAAACTATACAATTTTAAAGATGTTAGTACGTTTTCCTACAAAGTAAAACACCAAATTTTATGCACAAGTTTATGCAGTCACTTTTAAAACTGCCCAACTACAATACTTGCCGTTGTTCAGCAGTTACCCCACCCCCGTCCCCACTAATCGTTTAACTAATCTGTATTGAAGAAAACCTCTTTGTCTCTAATGCTGCAGAGAAATAATGTATCCTTATCTAACCTCTAGCCTCTAGGTTCATCAAAGCCCCGCAGACAGTGTAGGTAGCTCTACATACTCGAAAAACTTCACTCAGAAGTTTATTTTTTGCAAAAATATGAATGAGCTAGAGGGTTAATTGAAGAGTTTGTGCGCTTTGTTTATTTACTGACCACACAAAAAATTTTTGTGATCACATTTTGTCATTTTTAATCCTATCCTTCTCCCTTTGCCTCCTGTGAGCTACCAGCTGCTCAGTGGGGCCGGACGTGATCTGCCAGGCCTGGGCTAATAAGATAAACACTAGGACTGAGGTATGGAAGTAGGTTTAAAAATGTAATGTGATTATTACATGACACTATTTAGTCAGTATTTCTTAAAATATGCTGCAGTAATTGTACTAGAATCATCATTACTAAAAAGAGCTTTTTTGACAAAATGTTCTAAACAGGTGATGTGGAAATTGTATTTAATTTTATCTGAATAGGTTAATAACAATCCTATGTCAGTTTGTACTGTATATTTCCTATTACAAATCATACTGTACACTTGTATATTTTTAAATATATCTATATAACATTTATATCTTAACTTCTATAGAAAGGCAGTTATACCGATAATTCTAAACTGTTTACAAAAAACTATGAAGTAACTTGTAACAATCAAGAGGAATTATCTCTATCAGATAAATAACATATTTATTAATAATGACATACTTAAAAGCACAGATTACGGAAACAAAAGCCACTCATTCACACTTGCTTTTCACCGTTGCTATTATCATGTTCGTTTGATGAATCAAGTACAGTGCTGACACAAAGACAGAATTCGCTCTAAAAAATCAATCAGTAACAAACGTGTAAAGAAAAGCTGATCAATACTTACTGCCCTTCTTTGAAATACTCTTTTAGGGTGTTGCTAAACCTTTTCGAATACTTAACAAATTCTCTTTTTCTCTGTTCAAGAGCCTGCTTTCCTGTAGGACCAGGGATGAAGCCATTGACTTCATTAACTGCATCTAACAATTTTTTTATGGCACTCGCTATTTCTTTGATTGTTTCCAAAAATGTTTTGCGATCAGTTATTTCATCAGGTATCCTACTCAGGATCTTTTTTAATGTAGCAGACTTTCTGTTAAGCTCTTGGAATGAATCTTCAGAACGATTCAGACGATATTCCACAACTAAAAGTATTAATCACCTACCCATCAACATAATTGTATTATTTCCCATGTTACCATCTGCATCGGAAACAGTTCCTTGAAGTCGTAGAATACTCTCGTTCATATTAACTTGTAAGTCACCCTGCTTCATTATACCAACAACAAGGTCATATGTTAAACCGGGATATGCACTTTCTGCCTTTGTTAAGGCAGATCGTAGCCTGTGTGATGCCGAGACATCTCTTCGCTCCAGCTGAAAATCGATAAAACTCAATTTTCTGTCAGGATATTTAGCATTATAGTACCTGACTGAGAATGGGACGTATTAGCACAGGAAGAATTAACGATATAACTGGGGATTCTTCTCCCATTGTCATATTTTCTTTTTGTATTTGCAAGAAAATGTTTTAAACAGTTTGACCGTTTATCTTCACTTCACCATTCACAATAATTATTTGATTCCAGTCCTATTTGATAAACCCATAAAACTGCAACCTGCAACAACTCGACTACAACTTCTACGTTCACTGCAACTTGACAATTTGTCAACTGGTAAACATCGACTTGTCATATGTCACATGTCTGACAAACGGCAATAACGTGACCAAGGAGGAAGAATATTATTCTTCCTCCTTGAACGTGACCAACCAAGGAGGAAGAATATTTTAAGCGACGTTGTCATATTAGCATTAGCACTCAATAAAACTGATTCTTTCTAATGTGTTTGGGTTTGGATTAAGTTTGGATATAATTTTGATATAATGTTAATTTTTAACTCGAAAAAATACCGTCAACTTTTCCGTATAATTAATTTTTTTTCGTTCTTCCATTGATCGTACCGCAAGGTACGTGAAAAAGGAGAACTATATAAGTATATCACTCAAAGAAGCGGAATTGATCGGATCACCACCAAACTTAGTATAGTAGTAGCTCATGACCCACTGACCTCCAATCCGGAACCCTACGGTGTGCAGCCTTCCGCTTCAAAAGTTACATGACATCAAAGTTGCAGAACTATAATATATATCACTCAATGAAACGGATGATCGAATCTCGACAAAACTTTGTATCGTAGTAGCTCATGACCCACTGACCTCCAGTCCGGAGCCCTACGGTGTGCAGCCTCCCGCGTCAAAAGTAACAGTACATCAAAGTTGCTGCAGAAAGCACGGCGATTGCAGATCGCTATCACTAAATGGAACGGAATTGATCGGATCACGACCAAACCTAGTATGGTAGTAGCTTATGACCCACCGACCTCCAATCCGGAGCCCTACGGTGTGCGGCCTCCCGCTTCAAAAMTTACYGGACATCWTAGTTGCTGCAGATCGCCGTGCACTAACTACAGTATGTTGGAACTACGCGTGGACCACGATCGGAACTACCAGATGTTGTCGGATTGTGCACGTTTTCAGATATCGTTTTCATTCTCCTATTGATCGTAGGTACCGCGAGGCAATATTAATATTAATATTTGTTATTGATCGAGTTGTATTCGATCATGGGAGAACGCTTTTTTACGTTTTGGACGATTCCACTGGTTTCACTTTTGAACTCAAAAATAGAAAAATTTCTTTATTGATAAACTTTTTAATTAAAATAAACGTTAAAAATTAAGTGTCCATAACTGTTTTATTAATCTTATAAGTTATAGCAGAAATCTCAAACCAGCTCAGTCTCAAGCCCTTTTATTAATGTACATACTTAGCTTTTAGCTAGGTATTAAGATATATGATAATAAGTAAACAGTTGTTTACGAGACGGTAAAGCTGAAGCTGAAAACTGTATGTTATAGAAAAGAACATCTGTTTAGTGTGTTGCCTGTTGGTTGTCAATAGTGGCATTATTGGCTTATTTGTCATTAATTTGCATTTTAATCGAATACAGAACTTAAAACGAAAAACGAGTACGATTACAAACGCTACTCCGCAAAAGTTCCCTTTTATCTGTTAAGAGCAGCTGTTAGCGTTTTAACAAAAAAGGTGTGCTAATTCCCGACAAATGAATCATCTTTCTCAACACGACAGCGATTGTTGCAGTAATTAACATTAATTATTATTGTATTAAATCGCACTTGTACTCTACGCACCCTCTGAAGAGCAAATTCCTATCCTTGACACCCGAAAAGTGACTCACCAGCCCAAGGTTAAGTTGTCATTTGCTCATTTGTTTACTACAGATTTTAAATCGCGTATGAAGTGGATTATGGAATGAGTTCGTACCTAAAACATCCAGAAAACGCCAAAAATGAACGGCAGATCAGGCAGCTCGTTCGTGTATGGAGTATTGCTCAAAAACTGTATTCTGAGAGATGTGTCTTCAAAACGTCAAGAACCTAGGACCGTATTATTGGGACAAGTGGTTCGTGTGGAAAATGAATTAAAGGATAACAGGCTACTGGTTCGATTGTTGAAAGAAGGTGAAACATGGGACAGCAGTACCTATGGATGTAATAAGACTGACGTAGTGTTAATGCATGAAAACTTGTGGCAGTATATAGCTGCTGTAAACTCACCTATTGATAGAGTAAAGCTGGCTAAAAACAAAAGTAAATGTGAGAAATTAATGCAGATATCTGAGGGCAGCACAATTGGTTTTTGTGATATGGATAATGTTTACTTGGGTCAAATACGATTCATTGGTAACGTTAAAGGAATGGGGAAATGTGTGGGAATTCAACTGCATGTAAGTTAATATTCTACCAGTACTAAGCTGCTTAGGTATTGGAATAACCATTATTCTTTTAGGAAAAGAAACCAAACAACCGTTGCAATGGTTACTGTGCTGGAATTCAGTATTTCAATTGTTTGCCAGGATATGGAGTGTTTACAACCATAGAACGCTTAATACCATATGTAGACGTAAACTTATATTCTAAAGATGATGATTCAGAAAGTGAACAGAATGGTTGTGAAAAAAATGTTTCCCAAATCAACATTACTTTTGACAGAGATGAAAATAAACCCCATCATGAAGAAATTATAACGACTTATAATGAATATCCCAAAATTAGTACAGCTTCGACAAATAAGGGAATGGGTATTGTTAGGACATCGTTGTCTCTGCAGAATATTATGGCTTCTACTTCAAGTAATGGTACAATAAACACGACTAATGATTTTGATCAGAACACTATAATACAACCTGATAGTACGTACTTAATCAAGGAAACAAGTAGAGGCATGCCACATTTTGCACACAGTAGACATAAATCTGAAGTAGATTTGGTTGCTACAAATGCATCCAAAGGTATCAGTACAACCCATGTGGATTCCACTGTAAAGAAAAAATTAGATAAGAATGATCATGCTGAGTTTCGACATTCGTATAACTACCTACCAAAGAATTCTAGAAATAAAAGTGCAAATATTTTTTCACACATGATGGATGGAACCAAGACTTTACCTGGCAAAAGTAAATTATTTAAAGAAGATAAAGACAATAGGAGAGAGGTGACGACTAAGACGAAAGAAGACTTTTACGGAGGTTAGTAGCTCAAATAATTGAAGGTATTAGGTGTTAATTTTAGGTTATGCCTCTATTTCGAATAAACTTAGATACCTCCTTTGCCAGTGAAATTTATCATAGATTGAAAAGGTGTTAGTACAATTACCTAGTTGACTCCACTGTTAGTAGCATAACTAAAACAATGATGTTCACGTTCGCGCTTCTAATTTTAGCACTCTGTGTGCTAAACAGTTCGTGCAGACTTTTTTTAGACTTCTATTTTTACAATCCAGTTCACGTCTTGTGTCAGCAGGATATTAAACTGTTTAATGGATAAAAATGTGATGATACACTTTAGTGACTTGGTGATCTTTTAATATGTTGTATTGAATAGCATTTTTAGCTAGACGTGTATAATGTCGTTGAATAAAAGCAAAAATCACAATATGAAATACAACACCTACAGCATGGGAAGCCCTAACACCTACAACAATCATATATATTCCAACAGTCAAGACGACATCTTAAACAATTTACCTCTGTTTATATTAGAAATGAACGAAAAAGTGGACGCATTAGCAAAAGCGTCAACATCGCATACGAAAATGAGCTATGTCGAGCCGGAACACGGAGCTACTGGTGACTTCACGCTGGGTTCCCTGGTTGAAGTATCAAACGATGTCAGTGACGAACCATTGTACGGTGTCATCCGATGGATGGGAATGGAACTGCAGTCCAAGTTTGTTCTGGTTGGGATAGAACTTGAAGAAGAACTGCCGCATTTGCCGTTAACCCTGACAGACGGCACTCACAATGGAGAAAGGCTTTTCAGGTGTTCAGGAAATCGCGCGTTGTTTGTGCCGTTGAAACAGTGTCATAAGGATTCAAGGTTTCAAGACGGTACACCAACCCCTGTCCAGCAAGTAGGGGAGAAAGCATTTATAAAGGTAAATTGCATGTGCGGTTTTTATGAAGGAGGAAGTATAATCAGTATCTTAAAGAGTTGATTTATATTAATTTTTGTTTTGTTGTCTGTGTCGAATAATCTAGAACATTTCCTGATTTCAACAGGCTTCAGCCTTGCATAGATAGGTAGTACTTTATTTTACATATCAGCACAAATAAAGTAAATACTATTAACCTGCTTGATTGCTTGGAAAAAGTTCATACTTGCTGATTTTACAGATAGACTGTAAATACAGAATTTATATATTTGTGCTTGGCAAGGTAGTCTGACACAATTTATTAAGCAAGTTGTAATGTTATACATTTATGCAAGTTCTAATAATTATTTTGTTAAATATTCAAAATGCTGTACTTTTTTAGATAACAAGGATAAACATTCAGTTAGGCTCATAAAATAGCCAATCTTTCCCAAATCTTTCTCTATTTAACTTTCTTTCTAACTCTGCTAGCTCCAAAGGTTCCTAATTAGTTAGATTAATTAAACTTGGAGCTATTTATTTATATAGACATTTCACATATATGACACACAAAGAACAGTTATGGCACAAAAAGTTTTGACCTAAATTTACGTTGATATAAAAATCTAAACAGCTCCAGTTGTGGTTTTGCTTGATTAACTGCAACCTTGAAGTAATGTTGCTTAACATTATTGATTCCTGCCTTTAAAAAGCCAGAAAATATGTTTTTTTGTATTATTTTAAATAGGTGTGCAGAATTTTGATTAATATAATTTGTTGTATTCATTAAAAATTTAGATTCCTTTAAGTTAAATCTTTAGTAATAAATATTAATATCATAACTTTACTACAACTTCACAATAACTTAGTAACACATAATACATTAGTTACAATATATAGGGTGATTCTCATGTTATCGCTTTGATAAAAAAATTTTTTAATAAACAGAGAGAGCAATCACTAAAAATATTTCCGAGTTATTAAGTTTCACGCTAGGGGGCGTATTTGACATGATATTACTTCAGTCACTAAATACATTACAGTATCAGAATAGTCCACCATTTTAGGGCAAAATATTGGCGAGAGAGAACAAAACCAATCAAACCTAAAGATCAGAGAAATGTGATGTGTCAGGCTGTGATACACAAACACTGATCTCTAAATAACTGGATGTCGCTTACATACCAAAATGCATGTAAATTATTTGTGATAGATTTACGCCACTTTAGCGCCTAGCCGCTGGTCCTTGTACTAAAATTTTGACAAAGGTTCGCTTCTGCGGTAAATATAACGTTAATGATTGACGGTTAAAATCGTGAACCTATCATCTGTCTGCAGATTTCCAAAAGATGATCGTTGTAGTGTTTGAGTAAGAAACATCCAGAAACATCTACCGTACAAACTGGATGTTACGTTTACTCATAACCATATTATATAGTTAAAGATCTAACCTAAAATTTGAACGCCCCATTAAATTGATAGTACGAGTACCAGTGGTTGGTGGCTACTTATCACAGTTTTGAATGACTTATGCGACATCCAGTTATTTAGAGATCAGTGTACACAAAGCATGTTGCCAATTACCCAGGGAAAATTAACACTGCCTCAGAGCTTTATATCTGACAGTTCTTTAATCTTTAAAGTTAGGTTTGATAGTTTGGTTCACTCTCTCTTCTCGTTTATAAACATTTAAATTTCCCACCACTATTTTTCCTAAAATGGCAGATTATTGTTGTACTGTAATATATTTAGTGAATGTAGACGTTACAAATAAATTAAAATTTGCCCATAAAATGTTGATGGGAAATATAATTCTTAGAATCTCTGTTTAATTATATAAAGGTCTTTTAACAATATTTTTTTCTCTCGTTGGCATGGTAATGACAGTACAAGGCAAAATAGCATGAAAACTTCTATATCTGCAATATTTTTTTAACCCCTCAACCAAATTTAACGAACCAGGACTCATTTTAGATGGAATTTCAAGGGGATTAATATGGTAATGGTAAATTGTTCCAATTGTTTTCTCGATTTCTCTGAAAATTTAAATATGACGGTATAATTTTGTCCACTTTGTTTTTAGGATATCATGTTAAAAAGAGAGCACTGAAAACCTCAGGGAATGTCATTTTGATTTTGAAGTTATTGGCAAAGCAGTACACACAACATATTAAAAAATGGAATTTACTCCTTGTTTAGGGCGACATACTTTTTTCGCTTTCTTTATAGGCTGTTTTTTAAGAAAAACTTTGCTAAAAACCTGAGATTGATAGCTTTTCCCATTTTGAAGATAAAGCCAAAATATTATACATGACACATACAAAATTCTCTTTTGTTTCCTGAAAAAAATAAATTGAACGGTATACAAATTTTAGCTTTGTTGTGTAGGCTAAAATTTAACAAGAACTGTGGTAAAAACTTCAGGTTTATAGCTTTTCTCGGTTATTGTTATATATAAGTTATTGGTAAAGCAGTATACTCACCACACAGAACCAAGTAATTTCATAATTTATTCAATAGTAGTTCAGACTAATTTGCATTTCTAATGATTCATGCAATTGTTAGTTTTTTTAAATAGATTAATAATTTTTTCAAATGCAACAATCAACAAATACCAAAATAGTTTTCAAAGCCACAATATAATGGATACTGTTGACGTATTGACATTTGGCTGAATTGTCACAGTGAACATAACAGTAATAAGATATCTAATTTTAATCACTAAAATTACATTTTTAACCTTGAATAAAAAATAATATCTCTTGAATAAGTTTAAGAAATTAATAATTATTCTAGTCATTGGAAGCGCAAATTAATTGGAACCATTACTGGATAAATGGTTCAGTCATGTGTATGTATATTTTTTTGGCAATAACTTCAAGACAATAAAAGCTGTCAACTTCAATTTTTGGTAAATAATATCCTAAAAAACAAACTGAGAAAAGTATGTTGTCGTGTACACTTTTTCTTCAGAATTTAAAGCAGAAATTCCTTTTTTTATTTTGTATATGTATTACTATGGTAATATTTTATACTTTGGTAATAACTTAAAAATAAGAAAAGCTATCAACTTAAATAAAAGCCTACAAATCTAAAGTGAAAAGTTTGATGCCCTTGTCAGTTTTTCTTCAGAATTCAAGGAATTTCTGGGTTATTTTGTTAGCAAACTTTGGATTTATTTGCGTTTATTTGTAATGTGATGTCAAATATTCATCCTAGCAGGAKTTTTAGAAATGTTCGGAATATTTTTAGTGAATTTCGTCTAAAAAAATTCCTTCAAAAGCAATAGCTTGAGGGCTTTCCAAGATACAGCTGCTCCATACTCTTAGTGAATCACCCTGTATAATACGTTAGTTACCATAAAATAATATTCCAGATAAGAATTGTTTATTATTATTTATGAACAGTGACATGGATATTATGATAGTTTTCAAATTTAATAGATACACCTGAAACACCATTTGTGTTGATGATGATGGGGATGTCCACTGAATCTTGGCTAGCAACATGAATTTCAGTTCGATGGTGCAGTGTTTAGAGAAATATCTTCAACTTGAATTTTTCGCGCAATGGTAACCTTATTCAAGTTATATTCAAAATACCTTCTTGCAACAATGCTCGATTTCCAGCTACCAAGTTCTTGTAAATCTATGTCTCCACCAGCATTAACAAGAAAAGTTGCCGAAGATCTTCTAATATAATGACCAGTATAAATAGTTGGATTTTCAAGTTTGAGGTACATAGCAATTTTCTCAGATATTTTAGAAAAGAAATGATACCACAAGGCTGAACACTGCATTTTCCATTTCTATATAATACGAACTATCTTCTTTATGCAGAGTATGAGTTAGACGTAATGCTATATATTTTTAAAATAAAGCCACACGATTACCGTCTCCATCAGATATCACCACAACAAACTGCTTCTTATGGATTTTTGAGTCAGGAATCGTGATTACTAGTTTGCTTTCTACAATTTCAACGTTTTTGATAATTCATTGGTTCTACAAGTTAAGCTTATTACAATTAAAAAGCTACTTTTATCATTAAAAGTATCTCATCTGGGACAGTACAAACAAATTCACTAACCTGCTCTTTCATGAATGCCCTTGATTTTTTAACTCTATACCCCACATTTTTTTTTAATAAATCGTACCAAAGCCATACTTGTCAATTTCCACTCTTTCCTTCAACTGCAAACAAGCTCGTAATATAGAATATTTAAGCCATTCGAGAGTTTTTTAAAATTAGCCAATATTCATTGTTTCTCCAGCACATTGAACTTGTTCTCTATCTCACCAGTCACACAACTGAAGGTATTCTGTTTCGTAATAGGTTCTTGATTTATCCAGAAGCAAATTCAATTTTACAGTTTTACAATGTCTTTGCCAAAGTTTGTCAAAATTAACTTTTGTTGCATGCTTAAAAGACAATAAAAAGTGCTGATTTTCTTGCAGTTATCGTTGCCAATGATACAATAAAGCTTTGAATGTAACCTGATTATTAGCGATTTAAACCATCTCTGTTGTTGGCAGGCGACTAGGCCTATTCACCTTACGACACCCTCAATTATTATAAATCACATAATAATCTCATTACATTAATAGCTTTTTTAATAATACATTTTTCCTCACAGGGCTTTTTTGATTGTAATGATCTTATTTTATTGTAGGAGTGTCCAATTATTCAGGGTTCAGTAGCTCCTTTATGTATGCCAACAGAGGAGGATGTAGAAGCTGTATGTGGAAAATATAGAGGAATACAGGGTCACCACAACTCATGCTATTTAGATGTTACATTATTTGCAATGTTTACTTATACTGCAGTATTTGATAGTCTGTTGTTTAGACCAAAGGGTCCAAATGATATACCTTACTATGAGGAGGTAAGCAGTATTAAAATAAAACCTTGCCTCATTTTATTTTCATCCTGCCATCATATTTCAGGTACAAAGGGTGCTCAGAGAAGAAATTGTGAATCCTTTGCGAAAGAATCTGTTTGTCAGGGCTGATCGGGTGATGAACTTGAGAAAGCTGCTGGATCAGTTGAGTAATGTTTCTGGACTGACTTGCGAGGAGAAAGACCCAGAAGAGTTCTTGAATTCTTTACTTGCTCAGATTCTTAAGGCGAAACCATTTTTAAAATTGAGCTCTGGACAGGAGGCCTACCATTACCAGCTGTTTGTCGAGAAAGATGATGGATTATCTTTGCCAACTGTTCAACAGTTGTTTGAGCAGAGCTTTTTGACTAGCGACATCAAATTGAAAGAGGTTCCTTCCTGCCTCATAATACAAATGCCAAGGTTTGGAAAGAATTACAAAATGTATCCCAGAATCCTGCCATCACAGCTACTTGATGTTACTGATGTTATTGAAAACTGTAAGTAAATATTCTCTATCATATTTATTATCTGCAAGGTGATTAACTGGAATTAGTAAATCTGTCTGTTTCACAAATTTCTTGTGTCATCTAGAGAGACAATTTGAAAACATGAAAAACTTTTTCCTCTTTTGTATACCACTATTGACTGTTTTATAATCCTTTTTTATGTAACAAACTACGTTTACAAGAAAAATACATTACAAGTTAACCTTGCCTACCATTATACTAGAAACCTAATTTATGAATTATCAATTAAATTAATTCAGCTGAAATGTGAATGGGTATGTAATAGTTACTAACTTAATGCACAAAAATTCGTTTCTCTTGTAAAAAAAGTAGAGGTCAACATTTTTTTAGCCAAAAGTGATATAGAGGGAGCCACAAAAAAATTGTAGCTATTTAAAGTTATGTTGATTACCACATGGCTTCTAGAAGATACGACAAATTGCTAAATAACTTTGCATTCATTAGCTGAGAAACCTGAGGATAACAAAACCTATTAAAGAATTATAATTCATGTACTTAATTTTCACATGTTATATTTAAGCTAATATCAACTTTGGTACCAAGGCTAAATTTAGTTAAATTGACTTATTTTTATTTAGCTCCAGTTGACGAATCTTTCATTTGTAGAGAATTACCCTGTACAAGTCTATTTAGTTTATAACACCATTTTACACTTCCGTCTTCCATACAAGATCAAATTTTAGTTTCTTTTAAAAGATTTTTATACTTACATTGTTCATTATTCAAGAGTGTATAAAATTTTTGTATTTCAATTCTGCTTATAATTTTAATTTATTTCCTGACTAGAATTTTTGCCTTCGCTTATTATTGATATAATGCTGAAAACAGTTGAACGGTAAGTGTACTTACATTTTCCGTCCGAAATTTTATTATGTGCTTTGTAGTTTATTATGTTCTCAAATTATTCTTCTCCAAGAATGACCATATTAACTTGTTTTGTTGCGAATGATATTTAATGTGAGTGATAAACTTGCATAGAACATAAAAAATTCAACAGTTTGMGTTCCACTAACGTTATAAAAGTTTCAATTATCTACCGCAGGCGTATTTGATTCTAAATCTTTTTATAACTCATTAAAATTTGTATCGGTCATTAGTAGCAATTATTATAAAATCAGATATAGTAAAGGTTGTGGGAAATGTACAATTCTGTGAATGAAAATTGGCAAAAACAGAATTTAGTTTTATTTAGTTTTCCGATTTTGAAATTAGTGTAGATTTTCAGGAACATATTAGGCATTTACCACCCACCTTCTAAATCAAGTATACATAATATAATAGTTTGGGCAAAACCATGAAAAACACCCCAAAAATTCATACTTACCGCACAACAGTTTATGCAGAGGACTAAAAATGCAGGCCATAAAATTTTCTATCAAAAGTCAGTGGCAGCATTGTCCTATTTTCAATTTTCCAAAAAACACTAAATCACATTTTTAATTGTACAATGAAAATTTGTTTATTTAAGATAAAATTAAACATTCTAAAAAATTTCTAGTAATGGAAAAGGCTCCAAAGAAATGTTTTCAATAGGAAATGACTTTTTTACTTATATTTCATTCAGTTTTTGAATTTATAACTAAATTCAGTATGCTATAACTTTATATATATACTTATTAATCAAATTTAAATAATACTAAAACTTTTAAATTTTTATCTTCATTTTTGATGTGTTTAATTTTTACTTATAGTTTATCTATATGAAAATTGTTTACAAAGTTGCAATAAATGCATTTATTGTACTTACTATTCTACACTGCTTTTGTTTTTATCCGTAAACTATAGGAATTACTGTAAAAAAATTAAAGAGAAAAAAGGAAGGCAAAAATTTTTCAAAATATGTTTAATATGATTTGAGTTGGATTAGTAGTTTGAAACTTAGGTATATACATATTATAGTACATTGAATTTTAGTTGAAACATTGAGAAAATGACGAAAGAAATGGAAAATAATAAATTTTTTTATCAAKAACATATTTGATGCCTTTTTTGGAATTTTTTCATCTAAAAGTGAGCTTTTACGTTTTTTGGAGAATTGCACTGTTTTCCAGTGTACACTTATTGCAATTTTTCCTCCTATCTGTAGGCGTTTCTTCAGCATTTGTGATTTTTTGGATTTTTTCGCAGTATTTATATTTGTAAACAAATACCCAAGCACGCTGTTTCCCGACAATTTACACTCTTATTTGCAAATTCATTCGTCACCCACTAACTGTTGGAATTTAAGATTGAAAATTAATTTTATTCGAATTCCAATATAGTATTTATAGAAATGAAGTAAGGCATGCATTTTGTTTTTATTGGCATGATTCCTCATCATGTTTTTTATTATTTTTTATTGACACCAAAAACTAATTATGAGCTAGAAAATATGTTAGCTATAAAAGAAATGATTTTGAACCAAGATTTGAACAATTTTTTAAGGTGGCTGTTAATTGAGCCAGTATATGAATAGAACTGTTACCTATATATACTTAGTATAATGATTGTAAAAATACTGAATGTTATTTATTAAACTGTTAAAACACAAAATTTTACGAGGGGAAAAAACTTTGTCTTATGAAAGTTGTTTATATTTTAGCCCCGCGACAGTGCACTGTTTGTGGTAAACTGGCGAAATGGGAATGCAAGGAGTGTTACGGTGAATGTGCACAAGGACTGGAAAGCACAGCTTTCTGTGCAGAATGCGTTGAAAAAGCCCACAGTCATGCACGAAGATCGAACCATAGCATGAGGCGCATTACCGTGCCACAAGATTATTCGATCATGGAGGACCACTGTCCACCTCCCAGACTTTATATGGAACTGTTTGCCGTCATCTGCATAGAAACCTCACATTATGTGGCATTTGTTAAGTGTGGAGTTGAGCACGAAGCTCCATGGTGCTTCTTCGATTCAATGGCTGACAGAAAAGGTAAGAGTGGACCGTTTTTGCATAATATTTAAGATGGTATTCAGTCAGAATATTAGCCATTTATCAGTAAGTAAAAATTCATAGGGGGTATCTTTCGAATTAATTTTAACTTCAGAAAAGGCAATAAAGCCCTGGGTTCATCAAAGAAGGATTTTGCCACACACTAAATAATTTGTCCAATATACCATTCAAGTCAACCAGATACTAGAGCTAGAGATTGAACTGCTTCATAATAGTATTATGTGTATGTGAAACATGGTTAATAAAATTAATATCCCAATATTGTAATCTACAAGGATACAACCTCTCCGGTGAGTATGGCTGGCACAAGTAGAAATGGAACGAGCAAATTACAGTTAGGGCCTTACCGACCCTTTTCTTAAAATAAAATCCCTGTCGTTAGGGAGCGCTATCGCAGATGTGTTATTACGTTGAGACCCTCAAGAGCGAAGAGCTGGCCGGTATTTGTGTGGCCCACCTGTCGCAAATTTTGTGGGTACAAAGCAAATAAACCCTTGCAATTAGAATTTATTTCTTTTCTCCTTAGCGGATACATTTCTGGATACTATTTGTTGCACTAGAGCCTGAGTATTACTGCATGGCAAGGTAAATCTTACTTCATATTAGCGAAATTTGAAGTAAATAATAACCTGAAATGTTGATTGACGTATTCTTGAGAATAAATCAAACAACACAGGAAATAAAGTGTCATACTCGTAATTCTGTGTTTATAAATACATATATTTTTTTAGTGATAAGGGAAAATGTTGGCGACAATTCTGACAAACGCAAGATTATATGTGAAAAAAAGCAACGAGGTGTTATACGCATGATATTTAATGACTGCGCCTGTTATTGGCAGTTCCGTCTAAATTTTCGCTAGCTACATAAATGTATTAAAATCCGTGCAACTTAGACCACACTTTTCCTTTCCGTCCGAAAATAGTTAAAATTGTTTAACCATTACTGTAGACCAAAAACATTTAGGCAGAATAGAATGGCATATAGCTATTTTTCATTCGAGTTTTCAGTTACTTATTTCGAGTTATAACTGTTTGATATAATTGATACAAAGTCTCTTGATGCATAGCTTGGTCTATATACGAAAACTAAGTTAAGCTCTTGTAATGTTTTTAGCAAGTTTTTTTGACATAAACGGATGTTAAGTCCTGTTTAACTTAAGCTTCGTGAAAGCATATCTTAAGAAGTTGTTTTCGCTTCCATAAATATAAAGATTTTCTAGCTTTATGAGCCTAATTCAGAAGTGAATACTGATCCAAATAGACTTGCTGTAGTTAAAATTTTCTTGGAAAATTTAATATTAGTTTATCTAAATTCTTCTCGTGCCATGGTAGTATAGTGTTTTAGCATTTCATCCATAATAAAAATAAAATTAGTTTTGAGTCATTCAGGTGTTTATAGTTTTTCATGAAATGATTGCATTGAATTTTATGCTGGACAAGCGGACAGGTCGTTATTAAGTAATGAGCAATAAAAATATTTTAAAAGTACAAAATTTTCATATTTTTTGTTACATACAATACTAAATTATTTATTTAATCGTTTTGCAAACAAAAAACAAAAGGATTTTGTTCGGGTTATTTTTTTTTACCTTCCTAATCTCTCCAAGAATCTTTACATTATTAGTAAGCATAAACCAATCTTTTTTTAAATTTTAATTGAGCAATTAAAAAACCTGCTAAAGTACAAATTATACGGGTAGCACAGGAAACGCTCAAAGAAAAAAATAAAGCATACGTTAACGAAATTGATATTGATATTAAGACGCATCTGTTGAAAGTTGAAAGCGCCTGCTTTCGAAATGGGAAAGATAGCACTTCACCCACACTCATTTATTTGTTATTGTCAATTGACTGTTTTATAACGTAGTTTAATTTTTTTACTGCAGAAAATAGCACATCTCTTGAATAATTGATTTGAGACGAATGAGGTTAGCAACATATTTTAATCTGCATTATATTCTGTAGATAACTATTAAGGCTCGAGGCAGACGGWTAATTTTCATTTTCCTTCGAGAGATAAAGTTTTGAAYTTCCAATTAGAAATATTTAAATAAAAATTTTTGTCATTGTAGGACAATTTCTTAAACTAAATTATACAGCATTTTATTCCACAAAAACAAGTTAAGTGTATTTCAATTTAAAAAGATAAGTTCTGCAACAAAAAAAAATATTTTCAAAATTTAACTTTATTTTAAATTGATTAATAGTCCACTAATGCGTTACAACATAATTGGCGGTGTTCTCCGTACTGTAAACATTTTTTGCTGTGGTAATTGAATTACCATATACAATTATAGACCTGAATGATCACGCCTAAAAATATTAATAAAATTAATAAATATTATATTATAAATATTTGCTTGCAGCGGCACAATACTTATTAAAATGTAATTATACATATCATGCGTAATATTTCTGTTCACAAAAGCTCTCGACAAATTTTTAGAAGAAGCAACTTTGAAGCTATGCAGTAATGAGAGCGCCTATGTTAGGTGGATCAAACGGTATATAATTATAAATATCAATATATATATATTATATATATATAAATCAATATCAAATATTAAACACAAATAACATACAGAAAACTGTTTGGAATTTAATTAAAAAAGGAAAAAAAACAAACAAATATAAACGCTCCAATACCACCAGATGTTTTCAATCATTACTTCACAAACATAGCAGCAAACATAGAAAAGACTTTACCCCTAAATAATCTTAACACAATTCCCGCTGTATTCCTCTAAACAGTAAAGTTCACCCATGTAATTCCAATACACAAAAAGGAGATGAGACAGATGTGAGCAACTACAGCTGTAGCAGGCTTACGGCCTTCCTCGTTCCTTGATAACAAACATCTTTTATCTGGTAATCAATTTGGCTTCCGAAAGAATCTTTCAACTCAACATGCGATCACACAGTTGGCGATAGATATACATAGTATACAGGGTCCGCCACCTAAAACTCCCCAGGCTCGTATTTTCTTTATTCTTTTAGGTACAACCTTAAGTTATATATCAAATTGTAGGTCTTTTTAAACTCTTTAAAGATAGCTTAGTGCGTGCCAAAAAATCTGCTGGTCTCAAGAAAAGTTGTAACTTTCTAAACCGCCTGATATTCATTTTTTTTACAATAATATTAACAATAATTTAGGGGTACACTTAGATGTAAATACTATAAACTAGTACTAAATTTCAACTTGATACATCCAAAACTGTGGATTATATCGTAAAAAAACTATTTTTAAATATCAACTTTTGACACCCTGTATTTTTTAAATGAAGCATTTCCCAGAAATTTACCAATAACAAAATCGTCATATTTTGGCCTCAAGAATCTAGGGTTAACGGGATGACCTACTAATTTGCAACACCCTGTATATTAAAGGTTACACATGTTGTAAAGGTTCATTTATAAATATATTTGTATTGACGATCTAAGAAACACTGAAATTTTATTCAAAATAATTTTTTTGTCATCTATCAGTTCTTTGTCATATTTTTTTAAAATTTTTCATACTTCTTTTAGTCTCCAAAGAATTACAGCTACTTAGTTTCATTATCATCCTTTCATGATGCCCTTTTTTGACCTTCTAGATTATTTACATACCTGGATTTGTTCCATGCAATTTTAATTCCTGACTCCAATTTTTTCAGGCGAAAAAGATGGTTACAACATACCTGAGATGGTCGCCTGTCCAGATGTTTCAAAATGGTTGTCAGATGAGCAGAGCTGTCGTTTGTTGCACGAAAACAACCCATTAGACCGGCATCTTCCTGAACATGCGAGGAGATTGCTTTGCGATGCATACATCTGC